>PVHX01013039.1:0-56540 GCA_004024805.1 Geosciurus inauris | reverse complement strand
AAGTACAGGACACGGCGGCCTATGTAAATAAATGTATAGTATCAGAGCACTGAAAACTTCTAACCTTCTACTAAGTCCTTCAAGATTTAAAGAAAGCTTAAAGCTGACTTGATTGATTGCACATAATTCTGATCATCCTTTTGACATAACTCGACATCCCTGTTCCATTCTTCCTGCTGACTTTGGATCACAAATTCATGGGGTCAGGAACCGAGTCTTTGTTTGCATGGGCAGGCTTGGGCTTTGGTGGAGGAAGTTGACCTAACTGAGAGCTTCCTTAGCTAGGAGCAGCTTTCAGATTCAGTGTCTCAAGCCAAACAATCTCCCCTCGAGTCTGAAGCCTCAGGATGGTTGCTTTTCCAAACAATGCCAGAGGATGTGTTTTTTCAGCCGCTCCTTGGAATACCAGTATATCAAGGGAAAGTGTGATTAGGCGAAATGTTTTCTTCCTCCTATTCCAGTCTAGAAGTCCTTCAAGCACTCTACCTGGATTTAGGGTCAGATGATGACTTCTGTCCCCTGTCCTTCAACTACATTCCCATCAACATGTCCCCCTCCCTGGAGCTCCCTTTAGATGGTGATGGGCTGGGTCTTATGCTAGAAAGGACAAAGACTACAGTCACCACTAAACAACAGTCACGAGCTCGCCCATCTCCAACATTCCCTCATGGCGCATCTCATGGGGTATCGAGCACCTTGCTCTTGGCACATTTCATACCCTAGCATCCAAGTTCATAAAGGCAAGATTTTTGTGTATTTTCACTAGGACTCTTGCCCCAGGGCCTAGGCTAGTGCTAGTCCATGGTACATGTCAATAAATACTTACTCAATAAGTTAATATAATTCTACAATGAAAGAGATTGTAGACAAGAAGAAGTTCAAATGACCTGCAAACCCTCTATGACCTGCAACCTCCCATAGCTTTTAAGAAAAAGCCAATTATTTTCCAAAAAGAGTGGATTTTGTGAAAGCACAAAATGCTGGAACTAAAAGCTGCAGTAGTTGAGATCCTTTGTTTTAGAGTTATGGAGTGTGGCCAGTTAATTTCCAGATCCTGACCAGCCCTCTAGCCTGGAAACCTGCAAGTCTGAGTGGGAGATAGATACTGGAGGATACATGGGTAGGCGAAAGCACGCTGGCTTTTTATGCTAAGGCTTTGCTTCCCATTCCTTTTTGTCTAGATTAAATTAAGGCAGGTCCAATGCCCCTGTCCAAGTCCTATCCCTACTCCACCCAGCATCTTCCCCATCCGGTCACCTGGGCTCCCATCCTTGGCTTTGACCAGTTGGAGTGTAGAGGGGCTTGGGCGCCCTTAGTGGTGAGCTATTCTCATTATCGCAATAGATGGAGACTAGCAAAGGTGGAATACCACGGTGTTTGAGAGCAAAGAAAGGAGATATGAGCAATGCTGGGCTGACAAGAATTCTCCATTGTCACCTGGAATGGTTGGTCCATCTTTTTTCTCTACTTGCAAACTTGCTGAGGGTGAATGCATAACACCAACTCCCTTGGAAATGTTCCTTACAACCCAACACAGATTTTAGTACTGTGTCTTCCAAGACATTCTAATTTATTGTTGGCCCTGGGCAGGTGTTAATTGATACGGTCCTCCAGAATTATATTTTCTTGCCCTTTTTTATCTTTCCAGAATCTGTACCTTGAATACAGAGCGAATGTTTCAGGCTGCAGGCTGTTGCTTACTCTGTGAGCACACTGTGCTCTCTCCCCTTATTTTTCAGTCAGGCTATTTCATTTCCTCTGCCTTTTATTTTGATTCCTCTTTCTGGAAGATGAGGACCTGCCATCATCCATCAGGGATTTTATTCTTCATCGTGAAAAGCCGTAGCCCAGAGGCCAGCTTCGATTTGCTATGTAGAGACGGAAGATCAACCTCAACTCCAAATTTTATAAACCTCTTATAATAAAATCCCCTCAGATGTAAATGCACTGTCTCAATAATTAGATAAATACACCCGACTACTCGTTACCAGTCCAGTCAAGGATCTAATTATATTATTTTCAGTGACTGCACTGATCTGACAATCTCCCATCAAATATCTGTCTCTGCTTTTTTCTGGCCTTACACATAGCCATCAATGTAGAAATACTTATAAAAGTAACTGCTCAAACATGAAGACCACAAGGTGGGAGCTCATTAAACAAAGAAATGGTATGAGCTGTTCTGTGTATTAGATTAGAACTTTAAATGATATTTCCTGCTAGCAGGTAAGGCATGGGGCTTTTAAATATTATTATTCATATTTAATCATGCACTGAATGCTCCTACCTAATTGCTAAATGTTTTCTCTTGTGCTTAAATTTTATGCCACAGATTATTAAAAATTGACTTTACAATATTTATTTTACTTATCTTCTCAAGCCAGACTGAGCTTAGCCCATAGATTTGGTGAATTATTAATTTTTAAAGGCAATTTGTGCTACATTTTACACTTGGATGATGTCCAGAGAGACCCTGGTTTCTAGTCCAGAACTTACCGAACTGAATCACTTTGATTCATCTTTAATCTAAAGACTCTTAAAGTGCATACTCAGAGATGTAAGAGCTAATGAATCCCTCCGATATAAGTGAAAAGCTAACAAGCACTCAGTTAACATTTAGATTCATGTGATGAAAGAGGAAACTACCATTTCCAGCGAGTTATCTGAGCAATAACCTTGGACAACATAATTCATTCGGTTCTATAACAAGAACTGCTTAGCCACATAATGAGACATTAATAAAAACCACCAAGCCCACAAACACTGCAGCATCACCCTGAATTTTCTGCAGATCCCCAGCACCAGCCTTCTGGACTTACCACCACAGAGTTCACCCAGTCTATCTGGTGACATTACTCCCTCCAAAACTTACCTGTGCCTTTCCTTCAATTCAGGCTACTTGGAAGAGAGCCAAAATAAACTTCTCTTATGCCGATACCCATTTGATGTATGAGAGTGAGGTTCCACTATCTATTCTAAATTAAATCCTAAATTAAAATTATTGATGAAATTGGGAGTAGGTCTGTAGGCACCAAAAGGTAAAATGATTAATAACCAAATGCCTTATTACCTTACATTTCTGTGTCTATATCAACCCCTACTTTTGTTTTGCTTTTCTGAAAACCAACTTTGTCTAAATGTCTGTTTCCTTAGCACGGCTGTTTTACCAAGCCTTCAAAGTAGATGCCTTTCTTCTCTCTGCTGTGCAGACAAATACCATACAAAAGGAGCATCCAAAGCAGGAAAGTTTTCCAAGGAAATTAACAAAAATTGAGACAAAGATTTATCTTTTCAGAGTGTCCTGCAGGAACTTTACATGCAAATATGCAGAAATTTGAATGCTTTGTGCACTTGAAAATCAATGGTGTGTCAGCCAGGGTACTGGATTGGATACAATGAAGACTGGACCTACTGTTTTTCACTCACTCTGGCCACAGACAGGTTTTCAGTGTAGATTTCTCCATGAACATAGTGGAAATAATTTGCTCAGGACCCTGGAGAGGGGCTTTTTTGTTTTGTCTTTTCCTTTTCAATGCAATTACAACTGTTGTGTGGCTACCTTGAAGAAAACTTTAATAGTGTGACAATCAGGATTTAGAGTTCTTCCTTAGCATCTAGTCTAGTGCCTTGTCTCTAGACAGAGGACTCCCTTAGAATGAGGAGATGGAGGAAGGGAGATGCAGCTGATTAAGCAAAGGAATAGGCCTTTGATAAATATTAAAACTGGAGCCCTAGACCTGAATCCAGAATGCTTTCCTGGAACTTCAAGGATGCTCACAACTGACTCGAAATCCAAACGAGATGTTCCTCTGCTCCAGGACTGATTTTTACAGACACTTTAACAAAATCCCACCAGGCTTTCTACTCTAAAATCCAAGTCTCTACAAACATCTCAGCCTTCTGCTCAGGAAAGGCTGTGGAATTACCTTCATATGGTTTTTAAACACACTTCAAGTAGTTTATTCATTAAAAATTCTACGCATTTTGATTTACAAAGAAATGAGTGGAGTGCTTTCCACTAATAACCTGTGCGTGCTGGTGCCTTGTCTTTAAGGATGATTTTCTATCTCACCACAGGGCCACAGCTTTCGGCACTAATACGTGTGGTTGGTTTTACTCATTGTGCAAATACCTATTGAGCACCAGAGACTTTGGTGACATAGTGAGTGGAGAGCTGCTAAATGGCAGCTCAGCACATCCTGACGTGTACAAAGTCAAGGTCAGGAATTGTGTGCTGAGCCCTGAGAGACAGTACCCACCCAGGCCTTAGTGCTCAGGGCTTCCATCAGGAGAGGACAGTTCCAACCCATGCCCAGACATGCAAAGAGGGAAGACAAAAACCAATAAGACAAAAATACCCCAGCCCATAAGATCTCAGATTTTTGTCCATGTGTCAGGCAAATGGTGCAAACTCTGTTTCTGTCTACTTTGATATGATTTTAGGAATATCATTTATCCCTTTGTGTCTCTGTTCCCCTGTAAAATGATAATAAGAACAATGATAATATCCATCCTTCAGCAACTCTTCATTTTTATTATGACACAATAAGATAATCTACACAGGAAATTAGCAGAGTACCTTAGAAATCTTTTAACGAATCACTTGGTCACGTCTACACTGTCCACACACTTCCTAACCATATGGTCTATATTTGCTGACCATCTGGTCTACAGTTCTGGGACATCTGGTCTACACTGCATGTCACCATCCACACACTTTCTGTGTGTGAATATCTGATGGATATTTCCTGACTGTCTGGTCTGTATTTCATAACCATCTGGGCTACACTTCTTGACCATGTGGCCTACATGGCATACCACCATCTATATACCTCCCAACATACGGTCTACACTTCCTGGACATCTGGTCTGCGCTGCATGCCACCATTCACACACTTCCTAATCAGGTAGTTCATATACTTCCTGTCTGGTCTACACTGTCTGAGCACCTGGTCTACACTTTCTGACAGTTGTCTACATTTGGGGGCAGGGGGCACAGGGCAGATCATGGACAGGCAGTTAACCACTGAGCCACATCCCTATCCCTTTTTAGGGTTTTTTTGTTTTGTTTTGTTTTTTTGGGACAGGGTGTTGCTAAGTTGTTTAAGGCCTCACTCAATTGCTGAGGCTGACTTTGAATTTGTGATCCACCTACCTCAGCCTTCCAAATCACTGGGATTATAGGCATACATACCATACCCAGCAGAGTTGTCTGTTTCTTGATCATCTGATCTGCATTTCCACTTACCATTTCTGGGACTTGCTCTGTGGCTCCCATGTCAGCAAAACAGGACATTGCTGATAGGGCAGGTCTGACTGGGGCAGGGTTCCTCTAATGGAGCTCTCAGCACATGACTTAAAGAATGGGACCTGGTTCTCATGGAGAGTAAGGGCCTGCATAGTCCCCATTCTCTAGGTGAAGCACCTGGCAGAATGCTGTCCTTACAGCCTCGCAAGGGTCAGTGATGGGGTCAGACTCCTATCTTATGTCCATCTGTCCATCAGCTGAATGCTCTAAATTCTGCATGCTGAAGAAACCAAGTTGGTGGGGGATGGGGGCAGGAGCAATTACAGGAGAGTGGGCATGGGGGGAGCAGGGGTAGACCTGCCTGGGTTGGGTGGGAAAGGGACCGTGTAGTCCCTGTGGTGGAAGTTGCCAGAGAGGGGACTAAACAAGGTCTAGTAGATACTTGGCCAGGCAGAGAAGAGGGTTAGGGATGGTGTCACCATGCTCAAAGTCTCAGGGAGTGCTAGCTGAGGCCCAGTAGCACATGGGGAGACCTGCAGCTGAGCAGAAGAGCCAGTCTGGACTTCATCTTCACGCCCCAGCCATGAGCACGTGCAAGGGGATTTTGAAGAGGAAAGAAACCCACCAGATTTTATCCTGAAACAAACCTGTCCTAGCAAGTCCCCCAAGAAAACCAGATAGGTCTGACAGAGGGACAGGCTTGTCCAAGGCCAGAGACAAGGCCAGAGTGAGGCTGAAACAAGCTATTGATACCAAGACCTGCCCATCATCTCCAGGGAAGCACTGAGGCCATGGAGCTCGGGTGGGTGCAGGACAATGGCAGGCGACAAGAAGACGACAAGTCTTTGGTCCACTGGGGCAGGTGAAAGCAGTCCCAGCTCTCAGTCCATTAGGGCTGAGGTCTTTGCACTCCCCATGTCTCTCCAGCTTGGCCTGCAGGCATCTGGGGCCAGGTAAGACTGTACGTAAGAGTCTCCCTAAGCAGAGTAGGGTGTTGTGTAGTATCCCTCCCTCCAGCCATTCAATGCCAGGAGTACCCCCACCCATCATCACAATGTTCCCAGACATTGCCAAATGTGTCTGGGAGTAAAATTCTACCTCCCAAACTCCAGGTCCACTGGTTTAGCACATAATGAATATCTGATATTGTTTGTTTGGCTTAACTGAATAGAAATCCCAGTGTGAATCACAGTTACTGAATAAGAATTTCTTTATCCTACTTAACTGAACTCATTTCCAACATTTATTGAATATTGCTAAATATTTCTATCCGTCTTGGCAGAATTGACTACATAACTTGCAAAACAGCTTTTATTGAGAACTATTTGGGTTTTGACAAAAAAACATTTCCAAAAGGATAGATTTGTCATTGTGTCTGTGAGCACCATTGGCACTCAGCCTACAAACTTCTCAAGGGCAAAGCTGAGTTGCCACTCAGCAAAGCAGTGAAAGCCCAGAGGTGCAGCCGGATGCAAATCTGGTCCGCACTACTTAGCAGCCCGCTGCCAAACTTCCTGTGCACCAGGCAATTCTGTAATATAGGACTGTGCTCAGGTCCCTTCTCATGAGAGAGCAAGAACTGAGAAAGGCATGTGATCATATGATAAGCAATCACTACATTTATTATTTTATTTGCAAAAGGAGTAGCTAACACTGACCAGATGATTATTAAGTCCTAGCATGCCCTGCATGTGAATTTAGGCCCACAGATGTGCATGAAGAAATAGAAAATAGAACTTCACTGCTTAGAACTCAGCCTAACCAGTACAGAGAGCTCTCCTGCTGCAGCATAGAGCACAGCTTCTGTCAATCAAATACCTACTTCCCAGCAGCACAGCATTGCATCTGTGTTTGGGATCACCCAAGGCCCTGCTTCATCTGCAGGCTATTAACCACCCAGACTGATTCCAACCTCTCCTGCCTGTGGCCATTCTGTAGCTTAAGTTCAAGTTTAATTTAAACATGCACTTACAGGTTTGTTAAAATGTCGTTTGTTTAAAAAAAGAAAAGAAAAAGAAAAAACACTTCTTTCAGCAAACTTTCAGTTTCCTTCCCTAACCAATTCTTCAAGGTGATCAAGTAAACAGGCAAAAGAAATCCTTTAAAATGTTTGAACTTAAAGCCCTGAGAGCTGCCTCAGAACCAAACTGTCCTCCCCATCAGCCTCTGAGTTTCCTGAGGATGCCCTGAGGCCCTTCCAGGATGCCCTGAGCCAGCTAGAGACATCTTCAGAGCTCAGACTGGTGCTGAGAGAAGGTCCTTGACAAAGTACAAACATCTCAATTGCTTCCCACAAGCGCAACATGTGCTCTAGAGGGTTTGAAGATTTCTCAGAGAATGAGTGTCCTCCTCAAAATTCCTGGTAACTTGACTGGAATGAAAAATAGAAATTAATGCATCAGGTCCACTGGATTCTCTTAGGTTAATATGCCATTGCTGTGGAGGCTTTCTACTTCAGTTCTGTGTAAAAGTTATTTTAAACTATAGATTTAGAGTCTTTAGTATATTGACAGCTGTAAGACGATGGCTTTCAAATTTCAGCTGAAAATGCAGAATAATGAAGAATGGCTTTTGACACAGGATCATGTATTTGTCAAGCCTTTAGGTTGCACTTGCTGTATACCTGGCACTCTCTAAGCTCTTTGTAAGGGACCGCTGACTAAATAAATACTCAATGAAACCTTGCAAATAGAATTCCATCTACACCTTATAGCTAGAGTTTGTCCCTAATGCCTGAGCTGCCTCCTGAGGTGAGGGCTGCTGTGTGGACATATGGTATTGGTCATCAGTCTCCAGTTCTATCTGGGACCACCCCAGCCAGGGCCTGCATGGGAGGTGCCACCCCTTCAGGGAACCATTCCCACCTAGGGACACTATCAGAAAGTTACCTGAAGAGGTCAAACTGTTGGCTTTGGGTTCAAAGAATCTTAGGTCCAGCTGTTAGTGGGTTATGAGTTAGGAAAAGGCTTACAAAGTTCTGATTTTTCCTGATCCCTTCTGACCTGGAGAGGGGCAGGAAGGGAGGGTGGGGTTGTGCTAGCAGACCAGTCCCCTCAGGCTAATGGAGTCCCAGGTACACTGGAAAGAGTCTTTGTTCCCCCTGGAGTCAGGGAAGAGCAGACAGCCTCACAGCCACGCCCACGCCTCAGCCACCCAGGCACCCTGGAGAAGACAGTGAGGTAATGGTGGAAGGAGTAGGAATGCATCTGAGGGGGAGGGTGGCTGAGAGGAGGCACGTTGGCCCACACATTGAGGAGGGACTCATCAAATCTCCCCAGAGTGCAATCCAGCTGGCCCAGCTTCTTCTGAGCAGTCACTGACCCAAATCAAAGTACCCAGTGCTTCAGTGGGTGGGATGCAGTTTCCTGGCCCAACTAGCTGCAGCTGTGCCATCCAGATGTACAGATAGTCAATGGGGAAGGGAGGCCACCACCCCCACCCTCCAAGCCTGTAGAGGCATTCGGGTCATAGGAAGATCCAGAACCAGCCACCATCCTGAGTGTTCATGAGAGGTAGCTCCCAGTCACAGATGTTTGTCCTGGTGTCTCTTAATCCGTGGAAGTGACAGGCTGATTCTGTAGAGGCCAGGCACAAAGTTCAACAGGCAGATAATTCACACACACACTAAGAAATACCAACAGCCAAGCCACATACAAAGATGAGCATTAGAAACTACATGCAAATTAAAGCAATAAGATGTACTTTTTCATTTCAAATGTTTAATAGTGTTTTAAAATAACAATGCTCATGGCTGGTGAGGGTTAAGAGAGATGGACACAATCAATGTTCAACGAGTGGCCTTGGGACTCACTACAAAATTTGTGAAAATAATTTGACTCTAAATATCAAGAGCATTAAAGTTATTTATTCCCTTTGGCTCAACCCTTCCTTCTAAGAATATGAACTAAAAGGTAATCAGAGGTGTGGCAAAAGATTCCTGTGTAAAGCTGTTCACTACAGCATTAGTAATAATATATGGACTTCATAAATGTATATACATATATGTATATATGTACAATACCTAAAAGCATTGGAATATGGGAATTTTCAAACATATTTTGTTAGACATTTTCAATGGAATGTATTATATAGACATTTAAACTCATGTTCGAAAACCATTTTAGATAATAAAAAATTTTCAGAGTTTCAGGGAAGAAATTCAGGATTACAAAGCCATGTAACATATGATCACGATTTCATTAAAAATGATACATTCATGTATTTATGAATTAAATCAATCTCTGTTTATCTACTGTCTTTAGCTCTCAAAACAAGATAGTATAAAATATTCTACAAGATGATGAGCAGTGTGTGCCCTTGGAAGGTGGGATTTTAGGCAATTCAATTTTAAAATGTTGTGTATTTTCATATTCTCTGTAATATAAGACATTCATTTTAGAGACACTCTAAAGCTCTGGAGTTTGACCCAGATGGTATTTGGTATTCTCATTTCTCACTTAACAGGGAAAGTCTGTGTCTCTTTCTACCAATACCACCCAGAGCAGAGGGAGCCTCTGAGTGGAGGGCTGGGTGGAGAGTAAGCATCAGAAGGAGTAGGCTTGGGAGATGGGCAGAGGGCCCCACAGTCAGAACCATGGTGAATGCACTCAAAACCCTCATCCCTCACCAGACACCAGGATTCTGGATTCTCAGAAGGCCATCAAAGTCCTCCCTGATAGTGCTTGTCTAGGACAATGGCAGGAGCGGTGAGAGCCACAGCTTCCTGCTCTAAAAGATAACCAAGCAGACTCTAGGCTGAGGCCTCGGGAACTTGGGAAACATTTTAATTTGGTGGCTTCTCTGCCCCTTGCGACCAGCCTCACCATACCTCTGATTCTCTCCTCAGATGAAATTGTTTTCTAAGTAAAGCCCAGCCCTGCAGAGAAAAGACTAGTGGGTGAATGATGGATGGACTCCGTGGGAGTTGGGGGCTTCATCCAGAGATCACCCTCCTCTAGCTGACACAGTCCTCAGGAATAACTGTTGCTCAGTGAAGGACCCTTCCCCTTGGAGGTGCCAGGGGACATCAAGTCTAGGATCCCCTTCAGTGGTACTTGCAAAAAATAGAGGGTAGCCTGTAGGTGCCACAAGCTGTCACCCTAGGCTTCCTGTGAAGAGACAGGAGTCAGTGACACCTATCAGCTAAACCAATCAGCCTTGCCACAGAAATAGCCAATCAACATAGAGATCTGTTGTGTCCTGGGCTAGACTTGTCACCATGTCCTGGAATAAGGGAGCTATTAGCAGATATTTAGTGGACTTTGTAAGTGCTTATATAAAATAACACATTTAATTTAATGCAAGGTTGTAAAAATAAGTGGGCTTTATGGCTGCTGGCTTCGTGCAGCTGCACAACAGAAATCCAGTAGACACCTCCCCACAGGGCCTGGGTCACTCAGTCCTGCCAACTGTGCTTTTAGAGGGCATGGGCTTCTGCAAGACATCTCCACTTTCCTTTTTCTCCTTCACCTGCTCATCGTCTACTAACTGAAGAAGCTCACAAGGCCTCACTCCATCCAAGAAGGAGGCAAGAGCCAGGGCCCTGGGCCAAAGAAATGGAGGGTGTTGGCAGGGACAGAGGAAAGGGTCAGTGGGGCACCATCTTGTACATACTTGGTATCCCTAGATTACCACTGTAATGCCAGCTTTAGAAGTGACAAAGGGATTCACTTTCCACGTGGCCTGAAGACTATGTTACATAGGCTTTCTACGTTTTCCTCTAAACTCATCTAGATTTCTCAACCCTCTTTGCTTTGTTTGCATGATGTTAAGTTGGTCTAGAAATCAGACTGAATTTCTCCAAAGTTTGAAAAATCTATCTGTCCATGGAAACAAAAGCCAAGGCCAAATTTACTTCTAGGAACCAGTAGCATCTATATAAGGAAGTTGCAGAGATGAAGAAGAAAGGAAACCCTGGAGGAAGATGGCCAGCTGTGAACTGCAGCTACCTGGCTCCATCTGCCATGAGGACAGCCTCCATGCCCACTCTTTCTCCTTCCCAAGCATCATGTGTGGACAGCTTTAGAATTGAATGGGGACAGTGCAATGTAAGGTGTCATCTTACAACAGAGGGATTTATGAACACTGGGTGTCCTGAGAGCAAGGTGTGTCTTTTACCTCCAGAGCCTAGTATGTAGGGAAGGTCTGACAGGGAGAAGGCAGGGGGCATGTGAGCTAATGAATCCACCAGCTAGAGCAGCTGGGTTACACAATCCAGAATGGCATCATGACCTGCTGATCATTCAGCAAGCTCATAAAAGTGAAAACGTACACTTCTATCATGACAGGCTATTCCAAAAAGAACAACTTGTGGCCAAATTCCGTAGGCAAAGGGCTTGATAACAGGTTGATTCTGATGCCGAGTTTCCCCAAGGTTTCCCTGTGCATTGTGAATATGTGGGTATGTTGTGGTACCTTACCAGGATCTATATGGAGTCATGGTACAATTATTTATGGGGATCTCTCATTTCGTAGAGGCTCGGGATTCTGTGGCCTAAATTTGAGCAAATTACTTAGTCCCTTCATGCCTCTGCGTCCTCATTGATAAAAAGGAGATTCTCCTTTGGCTCATACAGTAGGATTTGTTTTATGTGGGATGCCTCTGCCTGAGACTTAATTTGAGCAAAAAAGGACATCAGAACCTGCTGCTTAAACAAGCTGCACTTTCTTGAATTATTTAAACAAAGAGAACCAATAGAAAATACAAGCTCCAGGAGAGTAAGTCCACTGCTTCCTTGGGGATGAGAAAGATGGTCCTTACAGATTTTGCTCCAGCTCCCCGCTCAGGATTTCAAAACACTTGCTCATCACTTGGCCTTTGGGGATCTGAGCAGAGTCCTTTGGGGCCATGAGTTTCACTGCTGACCAAACAGACAGAACAAATGTGCCCAAAGCAGCCTGTCTCTTACCCTCCTGGGAGCTTTAAGAAGCTCACGATGAGCAGACAGGCCAAAGATTTGCTGGGATTGGACGCAGCTCCCGAGCACTGGTATGCACACCTGCTCACTGCACCGTGGCGGAGCCCCACCCTGGGGTCATTTAAAAAGCAATTACCCATTTGTACAATGACGTGTTTTCACTAAAGACCCAGGAAAAGGAGTGGAGCCAGTGCCCTTCAAAGTTCTGCCCTGGATCTCCCACACATGGACTGTCCTTAGAAGCCTAAAGACACCAGCAGAGTGACAGCTGCCCAGCACCGAGCCACGCTGCCTTGGCAGAGTTATCATCCAAGTCAACACTCAAAGGTGCACTGTCGGCACCTGTGGGGGATGCGTGGCCTCCCCCGGGCGTCCTGATGGCACAGTTTGCAAGCAAATTTGGGAATGTGTTCCCCAGAGCTTGACAGGCCACGAAGGAAGCCTCCAGCACATGAACTCTTCAAGCCAACACTGCCCTCCATGGCCACAGCGCAAAGGCAGTTCCTGGCAACAGTCACTTTCATTCAAAGAAAGAAGTCCCTCCTCACTGGGGGGCCAAAACAATTACACTTCAATTATATTCATGATGGGGCTTCTAGAACTCACTGACGATGCATGAATCCTTTAACTGGAAGTCAGCCTCAAGCTTCCAGCAGCAGAGGCCCAGCCTCACAGTCTCTCGCTCTTGTTCACTGGGAGACCAGAGAGCAGCCAAACCCTGATACATGAGCCATCGGGATTATGAGACTGCTGCTGATGGCCATCACATCTGGTCAATATCAGTGGGATACCAGATCTGTCACCACGCCCGAACGATATGCCTGTGAGCCAGCCACCTCTCAGCAGTGAGTTGGCTGGTACAACAGAGGACAGTGGAATAACCACAGTGATAAAGGTTACACAGGAGGAAGGACACACTCCTAAATGCTACATTAAATAAAAAAAGCATGTGGGGAGCAGAAAGGAAATGTGCCTGGGTGTATCTGAACAGGTACCAGTCAGCAGCTATGAGAACGGCTACCCGATCACCTCCAAGTGGGCTCCTGGATGGTCAATCACCTGTTCTCATAGAAGAGTAGGCTGCAGGGTCCCCTTATATTTTGGTAAAGGTTGTATGCTTTTCAAATTGACTTCTCATTTCAGCTTGACCCACGTTAATGCTCTAAGTCTATTCATTCTGGCATGCATCAGGTGGGAATGTATGATAATGGCCCCTTACTGACTATAGTAGCAAAAAGTTATTTAAGAACTACATCACAGTTTCAAGGATAGTAACATATACCTTGCCAACCCCAGGTTTAGCAATTATTCCTGCAGCTCCATATGGGGCTTCAGTTCTTGTCCCACATAAGATGCCCATTCTATTCTACCAGGCAGAAGAGGTGAGAGTGAAGATTGAGACAGCGTCCTTATACTGACCCAAAGAGATATTATAATTCTCTTTTCACAAATGAAGAACTTGAAACCAATAGAAAACATTCCAATTATTTGGTAACGAGAGTTATCTAAGCATGTATTTGATTGCAAGTGTTAGAAAGTCAGTCTTGGCTCATGGAACTGAGAGCTAAGGAGCAGGGCTGACTCAGACCCAGCTGGAATCAGAGTGCAATGGTGGGTTGAGTCTGGCCTTTCTCTGCCTCCAACTCTCTTTTCTTCCATGTTGGTGACACACAGTATCTGGAGGGTCCAGTTCTTGCAACTATAGGACAAATACAGCAGCCCCAGGTTCATGTTACCCTTTCATCAAGCGAGAACCACTGGTGCCCTCCAGTCAGCTAGAGTCCTGAGTCTGACTCTGATTGGAGTCCTGTGCCCACCTATAAAGGAATCACCAGGTGAGGCATGTGCTTCTCGGCAGAGGACAGGTGCAGCCGCACAGGGCCCTACTTAGAAAGACCTGCTCTTGGCTTAACGTTCTGGTATCACCACCTTGAAATGCTCAGTGATTTTGCAACAAATGTGCTACATTTTCATTGTGCTTTGGACCCTGAAAATTCTGGAGTCCATTCTGGCCAGGAGGGTAGGGGTATGCTGATTTAAGTTTTCAAAGTCCATCTTGGAGGTAAGAGAGGGGTTGGTCTTACCCACCCAGCAGGCTGAGAATGGGTGCTCCCCAGGGAAGGGAGGGCTCTGTTTACTGGAAGGGAAATGGGTTCTAAACCGTCAAGACAATGACCCCCTACAAATGGGAGGCACCCACATCAAATGCTTGCCTGTAAGCCCTTTCTACCATTTTCATTCAGTTCATCCGATATCTTCAAATGATGGATATTATTAAATTTGTGTTTGATGTAGATGACATAAGCACAAATTTTCAAGTAGGTGTAGATTACATAGATATTTCTGTACTAACCTGGGGACCAATATTCTCACGGCATTGTTTCTTGGTGAAACACTTCCTATTAAGTGTCTGGCTCATAGTAGGCTCTCAACAAATACTCATAGACTGAATTTTGGTGAATAAATTGTTCATAAATAACCTTTGGAATATACCCACCCCCGATTAAACCTCCCTGTACACATAATACTGACATTTGAACCAAAACAAAATTAGACAGTCTCCCACTTCTTAGCCCTCACCCTGGAGCTCAGCAATTCAAAGCTAAACAAAGTCTTTCCATTGCATTACTTAGTAAATGTCTGCAGGGCAGCTCCAAAGACATTAGCTAGGCCTTCTGATAGTCCATATGTCAACATGTCTCAAGTTCATCTCTTGGAACAGAAGATTCCCAAGATGCTCACAAAAGACATTTGCAAGGTCATGGGAGAGGCTACATGCTTACTCCATCTCAGATATTTTCAAGTTATATCAGCATAGTGCACATTACCAGCCCTGAGAAGCCCTTCAGTAAAGAAGTACGTTTGATTTTATAGAACTCAACTTCCCATGAGCACATTTGCACATGGAAACTTTTTGGCAGGAGTATCTGTTTTTATTGGTCAGCTCAGTCTTTGGAAACTGCTCCCTTAGACCTTATTGCAACTTCCTGTAGACAAACACGAAAACTCAACTTGGTTGGGTGGCTTGCTCATGTCTAGGAAGTGGTGGAATACATAGAAAACCATAAGTTACACAGAACAGAGTTACACACTCATCAGCCCAGATCAGTCTACCCAGTCATTATGTAGCTTCTGTTCTTCATTATAAATTGGGGATATAAAACTAAACAGTGTGTAGTTATTTTCTGGAGTGGTTTAAAATTTAGTATGGTCTCGATACTATGTCAGCTGCCACTGATTGGCACTGGTTGTGTGGGTCCTTGCGTTGAGAAGGATTCTGAGGTTGTGTGGAGTCTTTGTGGAAAGGGAGCTGTAACAATCAGCAGGAGGCCACAGAGCAGCCACTGCCCATCATCAGTACTCCTTGATCTGATGGTGCCCTGTGTGCTAACTTTGCAACCCCAAGAACCCATGAGGCGGAGAGGACTTGTCCCCTGTGGTGTGATGATTCAACAAAGCACCTACCATGGTGTTTGACCTAAAGTGTCTGCTGGGTAAAATTAAACGCTGTGTTGTTATCTGAGAGGTATCATCTCACCTGACCGTCACAGACCTCTCTGTCACAGCCCTTAAGGCTAAGACCCCACACTTCTCCATAGTACCCACAGCTCACGCTTCTTTGTTAGTCATTGTTAGAAGGCTAAACGCTGGACTGCAGTCCCCCAGGCCCATCTCACTGCATGCCTGCCAATCCCACTACAGGGCACTTTGCCTCTGGAGTTTCTTTCTGTAAGTGAGGACCCTGATGTTGGTCCTCACTGTGCTCAGGGCTGCAGGTGCACCCAGGTGGTAGTATGTAGAGCCACGCCAGCTGATGTGTGGTGCCAGGGTTCAATGGGGTCTCTGTCCAGTAAAGAGCCCTGGCAAGTTTCTCTTGCAAGCCTCTGACTTCATTCTTGCTCTCTCTGATTTTTTCAGCTCTTACTAGAGCCCCACATGGAGCAGATTCCAGGTGAAGAAGTAACGATTCTAAACACCTCTTCACCCTGCTTCTGCATCATTTTCAGGTTCTGCCAGATTCAGCCTGGCAGAGCAGCCTGGGTCATACCCTAAATGTGGCCTTGCCCCTCAAATAATCACGTCCTACAGCACTGATTGTCTGATTTAAGACACATAAGGAGCGAGACACAGGCAAATAGAAAACATCCACTTGCCATACTTTATTACCAAGCCGTGTAGAACGCAAAGTAAAAGCATAAAAAATGAGCCTCTTAATACCAGGAAGGTGGCAGAGGCGCACTCAGTGTGGACAGCATTTCATTCCAGGCCCCAGATCCTCAGGAAACACGCCATGCTGTATGAATCTCGCCCAGGCAGAGGCGCACGGGAGTCCATAATAACTCAGGGTTTTTTATCACTGCATGTCCTCAAGCCAGGCATTGGACGGGAAAAACACTCTGGAAACAAAATTAAATAGTTTTAGATCTAATTTTACCAGGCTGAACGAGGCTAAAGATTGATTTTCGTGGAATCTAATAGAACGGGGCACCACGCAGCCTATCTCACAGAAAATCCATCTCCACATTGTGCTTTTTACTTACTTTGCTGTTCACTAGAAGTAATAAGAAGCTAATATTTTACAAGGTGATGTGTTTTGCTCTGTAAATGGCCTCTTGCTCCAAAGCTGTCGTGAATGCTCAGCTCCGGCCCCTGTTTGTCTCCTCAAATGCCTGCTTAGATTTTGTTGTGAAACTACCATGGGGACACTTTGTCCCTTTTGCCAGAAGGAGAGGCCAGGGAGGCCTGTGCTGCTCCAATGATGCCACGCTGGAGGGCCATGGACAGAGGCCATCCTAGCTTCAGGTGACCAGAGGCAACCTGCCCCATCTGGCCTGGTGTTCCCTGTCCTTCTGGAGGGTCCCTCAATCTTCAGTGAAGGTCCGCGTGTCTCCCTTTATCCAAACCTGTGAGACTTTTGTCCCTCTGCTTCTCCCTCATTCTCAAAGCCAAAATGACAAGAAACAAAACGGGCATGGGCTACAGAGCTAGTGCCCCTCTGAACACCAAGTGTCCTTTGGGTAGGAAAGGAAGTCGCTGTGTCCTGGGAAATATCCTACGCATGCATCTGCCTGGCCCCACGTGCCTTCCTTTACTGAATGAATGCCTTGAGGACAGCCACCTACTTGGGTTTTGTCACTTCTCTTTTACTTATTTATATTTACTTATTTATTTATTTATTTATGTATCACTGTCACCCACGGTCTTGATGATGCAACACAACTAAACTTTGTCTGGTCGGTCACCCCCTCCACACACACACCCCTTTATTCACTGACAAGAGAGTGCACCTCCCAAATAACATTACAATACCCCAAATATGTGAAAGTTCATATTTACAAATCAGTGTAGGGCAAGGATCATCCACACAGCAAGAAAATCCTCTGCAGAATATTTTAACACTTCTCCTATCGCATCTGAGAATTTGTTAACAACTTCACAGGAAGCCGAGAGCAGAGAGACCCCATGAAACAGGCTAGATGACCCTGTTAGTTGACTAGAATTTCATCACAAAGGAGCCAAATGTTGAATTGTAATAAAAACCAGTAGGAAATAAAGGATGTTAAATCCCATTTGTCCAGTGCCCACCTTCGCCATAAAGTGGTCTTATCTACCAATCTTAAGTGGCATAACATTGTTACAAGATTCAAAATATCATCCTTCATTTACCTAATTGCAAATGAGATTTCTGAGATGAGAAAGTGTGAGACAGTTTCCTCTGTCCCTGAACTACAGACACCATCCTATTGAAATCTTAGAAAATGAGGTGTGGGGGCACTTTCAGCAAAGTGATATGAATCCAGTTGGCCTTGGCAGGCCAAGTGCGGGAAGTCAGGCTACTTCACTAGTATTTGGAGATGAGCACATACTTTGGGCAAAATAAAATAACCCGAAGCCAATGACTATGAATCCCCTTCATTTATTGTAATTCATGTTTCCTGTGTTTTACATTATCCATTTTTGCATTCAATGAATATTTATTGTGGCCCTGCTGAACGCTAAACCCGTGCTGGGGTCTGAGAGATTTTCCAGGGGAAAACTGTGCTCAGCCATATTCTTGGATGTTCTCTGGAAGGCTCCTCGGTGGTTCTCCAGCAAGTTACTGTCCCCGTCAAGTCCCAGGAGAACTCACTCCTGCAGGCTGTGCTGCTGATGCAAGGAGAGGAAAGCTCTCCTCCCCAAACGTGAGCGGGGCCTTTCAGGGGGACTGAGGTGTTCAAAACAATGCAGAGCCAAGTCTGAACATTATTGGAGAGTGACAGGAAGGTACAAAAGCCTCTTCCACATCTATTCCCATACCTGAAATTCTTCATTTAAAACTGAGTGTTATTACTCAATTGTTCTTTATTCTGTTTCAAATATCTCAAGGAAAGAAATTGGCAAATTAATGTTTTGCACTTGTTCTACTTATGTCCCCAAATCAGGTTCTGGAGATATTGGGGAAAGCCTAGAAAGTTCCTCTGGATAGTGGGGTCGGGAACTTGTAGATGGGAATCCTCACTGGAACTCTGCTGGGAGAGAAGGATGAGAACTTTGTCTTTAGGAAAAGAGTTGGTACAAAACAGGACAGAGCAGGAAGGACTTAAAAACAAATGTGCTTCGTTCACGATCTTTCAGTTGAAAAGGTTGTATGTCTGGAGAAACAGTCGTTCATTCTTCAAAAAGAGAATCTGCTCTGCACCAGCATTTTGGATCCTGGGCATGCTGCAGCAAGTCCAAAGTGAGCAGCCCTCCCAACCCCAGGAAGCTATGCTCCAGCTGGGAGAGATGGACATTTAACAAACAAGTGCGATATCTAGCACCAGAGTGTGGAGGAAAGAGGGAAAGAATGAGGAGTTCTAGGCTGCATTCTTAGGTTCTGGATTTGGCCCATGTCCTACAAATCTGGGCTGAATGAATGGATGGTGGAATGAGTGAATGGCAGGCTGTTTCCACTATCGGTTCCAATAAGCCACACTTACCAGAGGTAGACTTGAAAAATGACAGGTGTAACAGGTGAGATGGAGGAGGATCCAGGCAAGGAACAAGGGACCCTCTCACACTCCATAGGGTTGTATCTGTCGATACGTGCGCCCCTGTCACATGTGATTATCATGGGTCACCGGAAGAGCGCACAGCCGCTTTCTTCCTCAGTTATTCTCTGGCCAGCCTCTAGAAGGCTGATTTAGCCTGCCTGAGACAGGCTGATGAATGAAGCAGTCTATTAGGGAGGTGAAAATAATAAATATCATTTTCATACATTAGCCAGAAGCTTGATTCTAAAGGAAAATAATTAAATTTAGACTTGCAAATTCAGGTACTAAAATTTTGACCTGCTCTCTAAACAATTACTTATGTGATCCTTGTTTCATTTTCAGTTATTAGAGTATCTAATAGAGTATCTAATCCATATCAGAGATGAGAAATTAACCAAATTTCTAACACTGTCGGGAAACATGGACTTAGTGTTGGCTAACAATAGGGCTAACTGGTGTCAAAGGAGGACAGAGTGACCTCGGAGAGGTTTTATATCCTAGTTCTAATTTTCAAATGAGCTCGATTCAATATCTTAATAAAGCTAATATGAGAAAATAAAATAGAAACACTAGATCCAATTGCCTTTGGGGATGCAAGTGTCAAAGATGTCCAAGGAAAGCCTAATAAATAGAAGAGAGTTATTGCACCCATGAGATATACAAAGATAAGTCAGACTTAGTAATCACATAAAGCTGACCACGGGCAACATGTTTTGAGTGTGCATCGTGTGACCAGGCTGCATTCATGTCCTCGTCAGTTCATCTTCATGACAACCCCATGATACGGTGGTGATCTGCACATTAGAGATCAGGAAATGGGCATTTAGGGAGGTCAGGCATATGGGGCAACATCTTGCATGTTACGTGTGGATTGGAACCCAAAACTGCCTGTGTAGACAGCCTGCCAGCCAAGCTCAAGCCTCCACCTTCAGGGAGGAACCATCCGCTGGGGAAATGCACACAGAGGGAATTATTGGGTATTCCGAGGGCACGTGATATGGGCATTGTGTTGGAGGAAATCAGAGGATGAGGTGAAGGGCAGGAAAGCCCTCAGGTGCATCATGACCTGGCCGTTCTCTTAGAATTAGAACTAGGATATAAACTAGGATATAAAACCTCTCCATTCTCTTACCAAACAACTACCTTTCTAAAGTGCAGACTTTTGATGATTTACCTTGAGGACCGTCACAGAGCGTCAGGTATGAGACGAGGGGAGATGTGCCTTCGTGAATGTGTGTCCCTCCCCATCAGCAGAGGAGCTCCTTCATCTACGTGTGCTCCTTCCCTTAGAAGTTCATGGGATGGTCTTTGTAGAACCAAATCTCTTCACCACGAGCCAGTGCGGCCTCCTCTGATAGCCTCAGCACATTGTGCAGCACAGAGCCCGCAGGTCCCAGCTCTGCTTCCTCTCTGGCAATTGCCCACCTCTGACTGGCCCTCTCTGACCACAGGAACCCACCTGTGAATCCAAGGGCTCTGTACTGTCTCTTACTTCGTGGAACCCTGCTCGGCCTCCTGCAGAGAACAGTGATTTGGGCAACAAGGATGGATTGGCAAACAAAAGATAGCTGGTTATTGCAAAAACCCATGTGACGGCTCAGGTGGCAAGAGCCAAGTGTGGAACCAAGAAATGACTAGAAGCTGCACTCTAGAGAACTGGGTAACCCACTTAATATGTAGAGTGAGGAAAATAGATAAGAGGAAGCAGCTCCAGGGTTTCTAATTTGGACTGTAGGTAGATGGTATTAAATGGGCCAGAGAAACGCTGGACATGATAGAGACACTCCCTCAGGGTTGAGCAGATCAACTCAGAAGTGTCTGTAGAAACATCAGGTAAAACGTCTAGTGGGAAGAGAGGAGTTTGGCTTTAGAATCGGAAGGGGGTCAGGGATGAAAGATTGCAGGTACCTTCAGGCTACTCACCTCAAATGAGAGAGAGGTTCGTAAGTAGGGTGACCTTCTACTTTATCTTCCAAACTGGGACGCTTGTGAGTTGAGCGGTGCTATTAAAGATCACACCAAAACGACAGGACAAACTGGGACAAGCCAAGGCACACAGGGACAGACCGCACCCTGTCCCCAGAGCACTTGCTAAGTAAAGCAGGACAAATGCTGCTCGTGATATCCTCAATGTCACTATGAGAACACAGTCTAAAGCCCACACCCAAGTGAGGAAACGTGCCCTCCGTACAATAGAACTCACATCAGAGAAGCTTAACACCCACACTAGATGCCATCCAAGACAGTAAGTAGCATGTTCCTGCAAGGTCAGGGACTTGGTTGCGCTGTGTTCTTAAGGTGCAAGGGATGGCGATTGTGAAGGGATGGGAGGAGGCAGGCAACACGCATGGTCCATAATTCAAGTTCCACTAAGCTATGGGAGCCTGTGTGCAAAACAGCCCTGTCTGGGTGGTATTCATGCACAATGCACTACTTGATAACCCTGGAGAGCCTCCGACTCAGTGACCAACTGGAGTGACCATCACTCCCACCCTGGGGCAATCATTCACTGGTGGGAGCGATGGTTGAGCGTTGACTTCCAGCACAGGAAAGACAGGAGGTTCCTGTCTAGAGTAAGCTACTTAGGGAAACAGTTTTATAAAAAAGCAAATAGTATGCAAAACTGCAAAGCAAAGCAGTATGGGTGTAATGTCTCTCCAACGAGGGAAGGAAGGGGCAGGAAGGAGCAGAACCCAAAAAGAACCAAGAACACTGAAGATCCAAGGACTTTGGAGGAAACTCATCTATAGAAGCAGGAAATTCAAAACCAGCCTAGAATTAACCCTTACTATGTCAGGTGTTGCCCTCCCACCACAGCTGCAGCTCACTCACTGTAGTCCTCTGAGGACTGTGCAGGTCTATAAAGCTCAATGCATATTTCATGAGACCTTCCAGCTTCAAGCTGGTTACCTAACAGAATCACTGACCAGAATCATAGTCTAGTCACGCCTTGTAGACGTTCTCATACATTTGCTCATCCTCAGAATGAAATGAACAATAAAGGCTCCTGCTCCCAGCCCCAAATCCACCACAATTTAATCTATCACCAGAGCCCTTGGCCACCTGCTATTTCTGACCAAGAGCTCCTTCACCTCTCACAGATGGTCCCCCAACAGAAATAAATACTTAAGATGGCAGAGATGAACACAATGAAATGATTAGATTTAAAGGTGTTCTAAAAGGCACAGGCCTTTTGGAACTGATAGCAACTTCGCCCCATGTCTAGATAAGAGCCAACAAATACAGAGCATGAAAGAAGAAAACAGCTGGGGAACTTTCTACAGAAATGTGAAATTAGGACTAGGGACAACATCCATGGTCGTGTGTGCCAGAGGTTGGCTGTGTGCTCATTTCAGGGGGTGAAGATTGGTATGTGGAGGAATGCAGTGCAAGCTGTATAAAAACTTCCCTAACTGCCTCGATACTTCCAGAGTGCAGTTGCTATCACAAACAGGTGAGCCTCTCAGCCAGGTGTGCAGGGGGCTGTAGATTCAGGAGGCATTTGCTGAAGAAGGAACTCTGAGGAGCTTCCATTTCCTTGGTTTAGTGGAGGGAGTTTCTGTCACTCACTGCTGTGGACCATTGAGATGCCCCAAATAGAGAAGGCAGTCATGGAGAAGCTGGACGGCCTCTAGGCTGAGGCCCATAACCCCAGTTGTCCAGCATGACTTTTGTGCCAGCAGTGAAGGGAAGGATCCTGCAGTAGTGCTCACACCTCAAGTTCACTGTAGAGAATGATGTCATCCAATTTCTAAAAACATCCACTCGCAAATGGAGCATAAAAAGAAGAAGTTGTTTAGAACTTTGCAAAGCCACAGAAGGCCTTGGCAGATCATTTGGAAAGCTGAGTCTCTCCAAGTGAAGTGTGAACACACACCTTTAGAATCTTTTTCCTCATTTAAATAGACTTTCTTGCAAAGATTCACCTTCCCTTGTCAATCACTTGTCAGACCATCTGTGTCTATGCCCACCGTTCACATCTGGAAGAGCACATGGAACAATCTGGTTTGCACTTGTTTGTGTTTAGGCTTTTTCCCTATTTCCAGAAATAAACCAAGGTTAGCTGGAATGCAACTTGATATATATATATCATCCATGGTCTTGGAGACTGCTCACAGCTCTGTAATCACTGTCTGGTCAAAACCCTACCTGTGATGTGGCCCAATATTGACACAAGAATATGCTCTAGGAGGAGGACAAAATGACTTAGAAATGAGAAAGGGACAGATTCCATATACAAGAGCTCTAAATTTTGTCAGGCAACTAATTGGCAACCATGCTGCTAATGCCTACAAATAAGAACCCACATCTGTGCACACACGGTAACTAACAGCCTTCATCCCTGCCAGGAGCTTGCTGCAGCTTTCAGGTAGAGATTGCTTCCAATGCATTTGGGAATTAGAGATGAATTGAGGAGCTGTGTATTTCCTGCACTCCCCTGAGGCTTCAAAGGATAAAAAGAACTCTCGCTCTCCCACTCACTTGCCCCTCTATAGAGGGAATATTCCACTACTGCCAGGCTGGCAGCTGGGGAGCCTGGGACTCTGAGGTTAGCACACTGAGAGGGAAGAGTTCCAAAGGGCAAGGCAGTACCCAGGGTCCACGGATCCTCACTCGTAAAGCAGGTGTCACTGGCCCATTCAGAGTTTCAACTCCTTGGAATAAAAACATGGAACAATTATTTTTTTCCCATTTCTCCTTTTAGCCCTATTCTGTTTCATCTCCCTTTCTCTATCCCTCAGTGGATCTTGGGTAGAATCCATAACTTCTTCCTCATTTTTCAATTCAGGAAACAGACCAGTCCAGATAAAAAATTACAGCCTCATAACCAATTGTGAGCCCATCTGAGAGAGAAAGACAGGAGTATCTTTGTTTAATTGACCAAGATTAACATATGTCTGCCTGGAGATAACCAACAGATCATCTATGTCCCCTTCTTTACAAGTGTCCAAATGTTGGTTACCCCATGGAGCAAGCATGGAGGTGATTCTCAGGGCCCTGGATCTGAGCTCCTCCACTTCCTCCTCCTCTCTCCCTATTCTCACTGCTCATCTCTCACAGTGCATAAGTTTTATGTCTTTTCCTTTCTGGTCCCTTGGGATTCCCAGCTACCATGTGTGGCTCCTCCCTTTCTGGAATGGAGTCTGAACCCAGACTCTGCCTGGGTTCAGAGACAGAGTGCCTCATACACAGTAGACATTATTATCAGCCATGCAGTCTCAGCCAATCAATCGCTTCATAAAAAGTCCTCTCCAAGTAGGTGAGGTCTTTCTGCCATATTTCTGCATAGCATCAGAGTCTGAAATTATGAAATTAGCTGTTCAATAAGTTGAATGGATACACTAGTGTGCTGGGGCTGCCGTAATGGAGTACCACAGACCAGGCAGCTTCAATAATGAGATTTGTTGTCTCCCAGTTTTGGAGGATGGAATTTGGAGCATCACCAGGTCGGTTCAGCCTGAGGCCTCTCTCCTTGGCTTGTAGATGGCCACCTTCTCCCTGTATCTCACAAGGTCATCTTCTGTGTGCCTATTCTAATCTCCTCTTCTTAAAGGACACCAGTCAGATTGCATTAAGGCCCACTCTAATGACCTCATTTTACCTAAATCGCCTCTTTAAAGGCTCTTCTCCAAAGACAGTCACATTGGAGGGACTGGGGTTTGGGGCTTCAACATCTGAACTCCAGGTGAGTACGATGGAGTTGTATCCCACAAAGCCAGGTGAGTGACCTATACTACAGCCTGGCCTTCTGCTTACTAGGGTGTTTTCAGGACCAAACTCGGAAGTTTTATCCATCTCTGAAAATGCGGGAAAAGATTCACGCTCTACAGTCACCAAAAAGAATCAAAACCTTGTGTTTTACAAAACTCAGCAATGACCCATAGTCTTTTAAAAGTTGCCTGAACCACTCTATGTGGATCATAGGATGCAAGTTTGAAAGCAGTGTTTTAAAATCTATGTTCCTGAAAACTTGTGAGATAAATTCTTTGCCTTTGCTCCAAAATGCTGTTCCTTTTCTGGGCCTGCTTGGAGGTTAATTATTTCCTCACTTCCCAGGGTAGTCCACCTGTTCACACTGATTTGCGTTTGTGTTTAGATAGAAGCAGCATCCACCTACAGACATACCTGTATTCCATTAGAATATACAGTTATGAAAGAAAGTGGGTCAGGCTTGAGGGAGGCCATCTGTCAGAGTGTGTTTTGGCAAAAGAAAAACATAAGAAGGGAACTTACAAAAGAGGCTGAAGAATTGTAGCCCAAGGGTACCAACAGAGTTCTGTGGAATCCAACTGTCAACCTCCTTTCCCAGCTATGTAATTGCTCAAGATAGCTGTGCTAGATGTGGAAATGTACGTGGTCTACAAAGGGAAAGACAAAAGGAGAAAACCTCACTTTCAATTTTCGAAAAAAGGGTAGAACCAAAGTGTTCAATTTATGTATTTTTTAAATAACCCATCCTATACAATATTCAGTCCTCTTTAAGCAGCAGAGGGTAAGATCAAATTCTTAGGTAGTTTAGCAATTATCATTTTTTCTTAAAATTTCCAGCACACGTGTTATTTCACACGAATTTTCCAGATAACTGACATGTTCATGAACCAAAAGTGTTTTTTTATTTCAACTTTTATTACATTGGTAACAATTTGTTTATAAATTGTTTATGAACAAAACAGTGTTTGTATCCATAATGGAAGCTCCAAAAAAATGTGACCTTTCCACAGTCTCTTAGATTGCTAAGCCAACTAGTCCGCAAGTCGGGGGCGGAGGTGCATCATGCTGGTCTCCAGAGCTGTCCCCGCAGCTCACTCCAGTGAGCTCTCTCTTTGTTGTACTTTCACACAGTTGTCTTGGTATGACTCTCAGGATGGCTCCAAAGGACTTGATGTTTGAAATGATTTTTCTTGTTGCAATATCTAACCTTTTCTAATATATCTGAGACTTTCCCATGTATAAAATAAGCAGAAAATAAAAACCTGGGACCCGATAAGGGAAGCAAAGTGACTTTTCCAGTAGACACATGCATTTAATATTTATCATCCTTCATTTTCTTCTTTATACATAGATTCAATAACACGTTGTTCTAGCCCCCATTTCCCCTTTTTTAGATTAAATAAAACTTTTAGGTTTGATTCCTCTTATTTTTTTTGTCCAATTGTGATTTTTGTTCTTTATTTTTTAATAATGAAAGTATAATTTACATAATGTGATATGTACAAATTGTATGTGCTGCAGCTCCGTGATAAATGCACACACACGGCACATACCCCCATCTAAATATAGACATTTCTGTGGTGCCAGAAAGATCCTCATGTCCCTCCCCAGCCCATCTCCAACCCACCCTGAAAGGTCCCAGTTTCCTTTCAATGAACCAGTTCGGCCTGTTCTGGAACGTCTCGTAAAGGCAATAACATAGCACGTTCTCATGTGTGCCTAGACTTTTTTGCAGAACATAATGCTTCTGAGATTCATCCATATTACACTGTACCTTAACAGTTGGATCCTTGTGTTCTCTCTCTTTTTTTTTTTTAATATTTATTTTTTAGTTGTAGGTGACAGAATATCTTTATTTTATTTTTATGTGGTGCTGAGGATCGAACCCAGTGCCTTATGAGCACTAGGCGAGCACGCTACCACTGCGCCATAATCCCAGCCCCCTTGTGTTCTCTTTTGCTGTTTTGCTCTGTGCTATTCCATTATACAAATGCACCACAATTTGTCTATCCTTTCTTCTCTTGACTAGCATTTGGGATAGTTCCATTCTGTAGCTGGGATAGAGTTTCTAAAAATATCCCTGTACAAGTCTTTTTCTGAACATATTTATTTCATTTATTTTAGGTAAATATCTAGAAGTGGAGTTGTTAGGTCATAAGATAGGTATGTACTTAATAGGTGAAATTTTTTTAAAGTTTTCTAAAGATATACCAACATATGAATTATGATTTTCTCTGTATCTTTGCCCACATTTAGCACTGTCAGTCTTTTTTTAATTTAGGCATTTTAATGGGCAAGTATTGATATCTATTTTAATTTGCATTTTCCCAGATGTATACTGCTGTTGAATACTTAGCTACTTGTATATCTTTCTTTGTGAAGTTTCTATTCAATTATTTTGAACAGGTTTTATGATTGGATTTATTTGCCCTTTATTAAGGACAAAAAACATAAGTTGCAAGAGTTTTTTTGTATTCGTGATACAAAATACATTTTGAATTGTAAATGTATTATTTCAATCTGGGTCTTTCTTTTAGCTTTATTAACCACTATGTCAGCGGGTTGAAATTTTTTATTTTAATGGAAATTAATTTACAATATTTTTACTTTTATTGTTCTTATTTTCTATGTCCTAAGAAGTGTCTGCCTACATGACAACCATGAAAGTAATCTCTAATATTTTCTTCTAGAAAATTTTTTGTTTGGGCTTTTAATTTAAGTTTATCACTCATTTTGCCATAATTTTTATGTTGACATGTAGTGAGCTCAGACTTTGTTTTTTCTAATATGTTGTCCAATTTTATCAGCACTGTTGATTAAAAAGGCTTTTTTTCCTCATTGAATTTCTTTGAGATCTTATTGAAAATTAATTGATCATGTATAGATGATTCTATATCTTAATTCTTTATTTTGTTCCATTGGTTTGTTTAAGTATCCATAGGCCATTACTATATTTGTTGTTCATTGTCAATATCGTTTGGACTATTCTGGGTCCTTTGCATTTCCATAAAAGCTTAAAGTTATCTTTCAATTTCAACAACAACAACAACAACAAAAAAACCCTATTGAATTGTTGATTCAGATTGAATCTGTGGGTAAATTTTGGGAATATTGATATTGTCACAATATTGCCTTCCTGTGAAAATACTGTATCATTTCAATTAATTTCTTTCAGTAATATTTTTTAAATGTTCATATTTTTTATGTTAACAACATAGTGTCTTTAATTTTATCTGCCCTTTTTTATTACAGCACATAGAATCATGTAGTGTTTTATAGGTTAAAGTTGTATCTTGTGATCTTGCTAAATTCACTTGTTAGTTCTAGTGGTTGTTTTAAACTTTTGTTAGGAATTTCTATGTCTATAGTCACACCATAAGAAAAGAGAGTCTCACAGCTTTCTTTCTAATCTCTGTGACTTTCAATTTTCTTGTTTTATTTTTTCCTTAAAACATTGTGACATGGTTTGGGTTTTAAATTAACATTGACTTCATTAAATAAGTTTAGTATTCTTCCCACCTTTTCTGTTTTCTGAAAGATTTTGCATAAAATTCATAAAATTTATTTCTAAAATATTTCTTACAATTCACCAGGGAAACTATCTAGGCCTAGGGGTTTTATGTGAGTTGATCTTGTACTATGAAATAAATTTGTTAACTACTCATTGGGCTCTTGGTTTTTCTATTTCTCCATCATTGAACTGTGATAGTATTTGTCTTTCAAAGAACTTACCCATTCCATCTATTCTTTTCATTTAGTTTTTTCTTTCAAGAGTTAAAATTCCTTTAGTGAAATTCAAATATATGTTCTATCATTCTCATAATTGTTGTTCTGTATAGGTGTCTTGTTTCTCTGACTGCTTTGAAAACATTTTCTTTATCTTTTATTTTCAGCAATTTAACTATGATATGCTATGCTTTGGTACAGCTCTCTTTGTGTTTATTCTAATTAATATTGATTGATCTACTTAGATATGTGATTTGATGTTTCTAAAAATACTTTAAAATGTTTTAACTATCATTTAAAGTATTTATTCTACCATAATGTCTTTCCATTCTTTCTTCAACTCCCATTATATATACATACATATACTTCAGTTTTGATAATTTATATTGACCTGTCTTCAAATTTACTTATATGTTCTGAAATGACCAAACTAATGATAAATCCATCCAGTGATTTCTTCCTTTCAAATACATATTTTAGCTTTAGAATTTTCATTTGTTTCATCTTTAGAATTTCCATTTCTGTACCAACATTTCCTATTTACTCATATGTCCACATTTTTCTTCCAGTTTTTAAAGATATTTGTAACTTCTATTTGAAGTCCTTATCTGCTGATTTCAATATCATTGCATCTTTTTCTTTAACTGTATTTTTCAAGACTCTAGGTTATATTTTAGAAGTCTGCTCCTTCTCAGATTGAGCAATGCTTTCTTCCTACTATTAACTGCCAGCCATTGAAGGTCTTATGTTGCTGAGAATCTGGATTTTACTGTGTTTCTTGACTTTTCTTCTGGCAGGCAATTTATTACTGGCCAACTAGCTTGACAGTTCAAAGACTGTTTTATTAAGTCTTTGTTAGGACATGTTTAGTGCAGTCCTTTCTCCAGCCAAATGTATGCCCAGTCCTCAAACATGACCTTTCTAATACTCCAACTGAATATCAACTCTTGAGGCCTCTCTCTCTGCCTGATTTGAATGCTTACTTTGAACTATTCAACCTCTTGAATCTTCCTTCAGTTTTCAGGTCCCCAGCAGCCACTCTCTGCCAGACTCAGTGAGTCTCCCTTTGTTCATCTGCAGCCCAGCCTTAATCCAAGACATCAGAGAATTCCACAAAGGTCTCTGGAGCCCTGGCTCTCTGTGTGCAGCTTCCTGCTGTCCTTAAGCTCTAGTTGTCTCAGTGGCACAAACTTTGATCTTTGCCTTTTCAACCTGTCAACATTGCTGTATTTTTAAGGTCCTTCTTTCTACTACTGCAAGATGCTCCTAGGCAGGAAGTTTGGGATATTATGAGACTCACCTCATATGCTTCTCTTTCCTAAGAGATTCGTCATCCACTGCCTTTTATGCAACCTCTGAAAACACATGCTGCATATATTTTGTCCAATTTTTTGTTGTTTACAATAAGACAACTGGTCAACTTCCAGCAACTTTGGCACAGTCAGAAATGTGTTCATTCATTGTTACTGACCCTTCTTTTCTGCTCACTGTAGGACTGAGGATGTAGACTTGGGATCATGTACATTTGTGTATTCTCTGATCATAATAGAGAATATGATGCTTCTACTATGTCCCTTCCTTATCTAAATAGATTTGAAAGAAAGTGGTAAGACAAAACTTAAAAGTTGTTGGACCCTATTTTGCCCAGTGGTGTCAAATCACAGCCTGTTTTTGGGAAAGGCAGGGTAGAGAATGGGCTCTCCTGTCTCAAATGCAGGGAATGCTTTTCAGCAAGGACTATTTCTGGGTTTCAAGAACCCTGATAACTTTTGTTTTTGAATGCGATTGGTGATTACTTCTGGAGAAAACCCATGTAATTTTTCTACTAAATATCAACTGGACCTCAATTTAAGTGGTTTTTTTTCTTGAATCATAAGTTCATTACACTACTCTTCTTGCTTTATTTTGTGGCCTTAGAAACAGGCAAAAAGTTTCTACAAAGGAAAGGTATGGTGGGAAAATCCAGAAAATTTTGCAGCTACTTCCAGGAGAAATTTTCATTCTGGAAGAAAAAGTAGAAAGACAAAGAGTTTCTTAAATAGCCTTTTCTCCTTTGCTGCAAGAGGAAGAAAGCCACACTTGGGAACATGTACACATCCACAGTCCTATAGACAAGTCTCAGTGCGTCATTTAGCTTTTGAGTTAATGTCTTGTTTTTTTTCTTTATTTACATATAACTAATCATGATCATTAGACATCTTTTATCATCTCCCATAAGAAGAAACATTGCATCAGAATAGTGTTAATCATGTAACATCTTCATCAGCTAATGGATATGCTTAAAATGCTGTCAATCACTGGGCTTCACCACAGACTCACTGTTTAGATTTTTCTGAGTGAGTGTCCACAGGTTTATACTTAAAGAAGCTCCACAAATGAATCTTACGCATACTTCCATTTGATAATCAATGCTCAAAGGGTTTTCCCAGTCCTCATATTGTTTCCACTTTTATTCATTACCAAAAGAATTTCTCTACCATACTACTTTCAGCATTTGTATGTCTCTACCAACCCTCAATGTTTATCCAATTACCTGTGAGACAAAATAAAATTATTTAAACAAATCACAACCAACCTTACGAAATCTGGTTCCAGTTTAGCTTTACAGTGTAAACCATGGTTTTTCTAATACAGTCAACTATTTGTTCACATGATTCTCTTCACCCTGGCTTATACTTTCCCACCTTGTGCCTTGGCTCACACCAGCCCATGTCTTAGATTCTCTACACCCTCTCATCCCTTCTTTCCCACTTCATCTGTCCCCATCCTCTCCCTTTCTTTTTCTCTCTTAAGCTTAAGGAGTTTCTTAGTTTCTTTACCTGGAATAAAGAGAACCAAATCAGGTCCCCACTAATCATGCAAGTTAATTCATAACCAAGTAACCCAGTATCTTCAATACACGTGATTATTTTGATTTGGCCAAGAACTACATTTACTACTTCAGCAATAATTCTTTTGAGGGGAGGGCAGAACTAGGGATTGAACTCAGGGGCACTTGACCACTGAGCCACATCCCCAGCCCTATTTTGTATTTTATTTAGAGACAGAGTCTCACTGAGTTCCTTAGCGCCTCACTTTTGGTGAGGCTGGCTTTGAACTACTGTTCCTCCTGCCTCAGCCTCCTGAGCCGCTGGGATTACAGGCATGCTCCACCACACCCAGCTTTAACAATAATTCTTAACATTTAAGATTTTATATCAAATGTTCTTCCAGGCAGGGACTCGTGAATCCCTGATATTGAATACTACATTGTTATCCGTATGTTTTTTCTCAAGGAAGATAATCATACTTTATATCATACATGAAGATAATCTTCATTCCAAAATGTTAACAAGAAACAATACATAAATTGGGATATTTTAATTATTAAACAAGATGAGGAGGAAATCTTAAAATACATTTATTGTAGTAAGTGTATCTCTCCTCCCTATTACGGTGTAGTTTTTCCTAAACTGCAGTGACATCAACTCAATAATAACTTCAGAACCTCTGCTTTGCAGATTCTGACTATCCTACCTGATCTCATGTGGTTCCAAGAAAGGGCTTCTGCAACTGAAAAGGCTTTCCATGTACTTCAAAAATATATAAAATCATCTTAATAAGGGCAAAGTCATTATTCTGCAACAAGTAATAAGGTTTATAATGCAAATGTCTTGGAACATTTTAAGTAATGCATTAAAAGCCACACGCTGTGGTATGACTAATGGTGATCAGACCTTTCCTGAAGACAGTTCTTAGTTCCCACACCAGAGCCAGTCCAAGCCTGCTGCATCTCTCTTGGGTCAATTTCCAGCAGAATGGGTTCACTTCAGATAAGCTGGGCCATGAGATGAGAATGCCCAGCCATACCCTTCCAGACAGTTCCCTAGAGGAACACTGCACCTGTCACTAAACTCTGGGTTTACATTCATAGAGAGATCATGAATCCTTCTGGGCTTTACATTCATAGAGAGATCATGTGGGAAGAGTGAGGAATCCTATGCATCAGTTTCTCTCAGTACACTCAAAGCATCCACAAATGTTTCAAAGCACGGCCTTTATTTTTCAGCAGCAATCTGTATGAAAACAGATGTCTAAAAGATGTCTGTGAGAAACACAAAAAATAGAACCAGTTGAATGTAAATGCCGAATGGACAAGTGAATTATCCGGGAAGCTATAAAGAAAGGCATTGACCTCGAATAACTTTGTTGTACTTTTTTTACATGCAAAATTTAATTGCTCATTCTCTTTTATAAGAATATTTTGAAGACATAGTCTGTCTTCCTTAGAAACCATTGTTTCTCAAATAGAATGTATGTACTGTCCACAGTAAGGAATTTCTCTTTCATACAGTAGTGGTGGTAGTAGATAATGGTTGGAATTTCAAGTATGCTTACATAGTAAACAAAGGTTAGCAACTCTGTTGGTTTGGTTTGTTTAAGCTGGCCTGGGAAATCTACAATCCACTACACTAGAGAAAAGAAAATTTGATACGGCGTAATTAGGGCTGCTAGATAAAATATAGAAGGTGCATATAATTCAATTCTTCTCTTTTTTGCCACAGTGACTATTTATTTCTAAAATATTTAATTGACACAAAGTATATATTCAAAATGTGTAGTGTGATAATGTAATATGTGTATACATGGCCACAATCAAATTAATTAAGCCCTCCATCAACACCTATAGTTACCACTCTGTGTGTGTGTGTGTGTGTGTGAGTGTGTACACCCTGAAGACAGAAAATCTGCTCTCTTATTAAATTTTAAGTATACAATAGTATAATCACATGCTGTGTATTAGGCCTCCGGAATTTATTATTCATCTTGTAACAGGAAGTGTAGACCCTTTTGCCAATATTTCCCCATCCAGTCTACTTCTCCAGCCCCCGATGACAATTTTTCTAATTTCTGCTTCTATGAGTTGGGCCTTTTTAGATTCCACAGATTAGTGAGCTCATGCAGTATTTATTTTTCTGTGCTCGACATTTCACTTGGTGTAAGGTCCTCCAGTTTCAACCACGTTGTCGAAAATGGTAGGATTTCCTTCCTTCTAAGGCTGAATGATATTCCATGGTGTGGTTCTACTACATTTGTTCATCCATTCCTCTGTTGATGGATATTCAAAGTGCTTCTGGCTCTAAGCTACTATGGATAATACTACTACTAACATGGATGTGCAAATATCTCCCTGAGCTTCACTTCTTTGGGGTAGAAATTTACAAATGGAGCTGCTAGATCCAAGGTGGCTGCATGGTTTCACTTTCCCACCAACAGTGTACACGGATTCTACTTTCTCTGTTAGCCATTCCAGTGGGTACAAAGTGGTATTTCCCTGAGATTTTCATAGCATTTTCCTAATGACAAGTAATGCTGAGCATCGTTTTCATGTGCTAATTGGCCATTAGAGTATCTTCCTTAGAGAAATGTCTATCCAAGTCCTTCGCCTGAAATATGAATTTCAGATAAATAATGACTAATTGTCTTGGTTTAGATAGCCCTCCCACAATACTGATAACATAAGTATACTGGAAAAAAAAATGTGTTGTTTATCTGAAATTCAATTTTCACTGGGTGTCCTGTGTTTTTATTTGATAAATCTAGCAACAACAGAAAGTATGAACTTCAGCAGATCTAAAACAATCTTTAAATGTTTCACAATTTTGCTAAGGTGAGCTCTAAAATAGTTCAGGGTATTTTTGTGGGTGTTTGGCTGGTAGCCCTCCTTTATTAAAAAATTGTAATTTCATTTTGAGATCCTCCAGACTAAATCATTTGAGCTTCACAATCTTTGTGTAACATTATTGGACTCCCTTAATGAAATTATAACTCAAGCAAGATATTTCATTCTCTTGTAGTAAATTAGCTTGGGCTGTGAGAGTTCAGAGAGAGCAAATCCTTCCCAGGGTTTATTCTTCTTGTCTGGTAGAATGCAGAAGGAGCAGGCATTTTATATTCAGGTTATTTATTGTTCTCTTTGTGTGAACATTATATTGTTGCCTGTCCCTACTGGAAACAACAGCTGTTAACAGGCTCCTGAATGAATTTCAATGTGAACTCCTCTGGCCTCTGGATAGCTTGGCTAAGAAGAAAACAGAAAACAGGTTCAACCTCAGGGGGGGAAAAAAAAAAAGAAGCAGGTTTCAGGCTGCGTCTGGATGCCTGAAGGCTAAGGGTATATAAAACCACTAGTGAGTGTTTTCATGAGAAAAATCACACTTCGATCGAGGTATACAGTGCCAAATGGGAGCACCCTAGAGACGGTGCTCCTCTGTTGTGGCAGAAGGGTACAAGGCACAGAGTGCCATGTGAACACTGATGTGAACACTGGCACTTCATCAAAACCCCCTGCCCTCAGGGTGGATGGCCTCAGAGGAGAGAGAAAGACATGAGCTAGCAAAGCAACTAAGCCCTTAGTGGAGAGTTCTCCAGCAACTTAGTAAGAAAAGGATGAGTGACTCTACTGTAAGTCTGCCCCACATTAAATAAATAGTGATGGTATTCCCACCTGTAGCCTCTTAATAAACATGGTCGATATTCATACTGCAACAGAGTCATGCAGATGCGCGGGCATCAGTGGGCAACTGAGAATCCCTGAACTGAGGGGCTCATGTGCTATGTCTCTGGCAGGCTGTCTTCCGGTGCAGCAGATTCTACACACACAAATACTTCCAACTCCTGGCCTTTAATTTGGTCGGTGGAAATCACTAAGATGAGGACATCCTCTCTAGGCTCCCGTCAGTGCTCATTTTTTTCCCCAAAAATACCTCCAACCTATAATTCCTTCACCTCTCGGTTTAAGAGGAGCTTCTGAAGCTGTGGAGGAAACATTTTATTGGTCTTGAGTGGCATTTTCTGGGTTGGTCCATTTTGCCAGGTACCCAGGATGCTTGGCCACCTAACTTTTGCTTTCCTGACTGCAAGGGCTACAGGCAAAGTGCATTCCTGGAATTTTATCCTCGGAGTCCATCATGCTGGTCCATTTCCAGAAGGGACTGTCCAGACCCTCTGCTTTCACTGCCCTTATGCCCTTCTCACCCCTCTTAGACATCTGCTCAAACACCCACTAAGTGACATGACTGTGGGTTTAATAAGCCTACTATATGCACGCATTTCAAGGCCCTAAGAGAAGTTCTCCATAATGAGGGATAACAATTATATATAATAGAATCTTTATAACGAGGAATAATAATGGTATGGTTCTCTATAAATGATGAATTGTTTTGCTCACCTTAGTTCCTCTCTGTGATGTGACCTGGCTGTGACGGGCTCTGGCTCACCCGCACAGTAAGCAGATGCAAGGTCACTACCCTGAAGACAATTATTGGAAGTTTTAAGGGACATGGAATAAGAGCAGCGAAGATGCCAAATATAAGGGAAGAAAGATAGAAATCATAAAGTTTCAAATTGAATGGAGAGAGGAATTTGATAAAATGCTGTCAGAAATTCAATAAAAGACTGAGCCAGAACGAAGCACCTAAAACCAGCATGACCTTTCCACCTCCCTTGTCCAACCCCTCGGTAATAAGAACATATGAAAGCACTGAGTTCTCCCACAACTCCATGTCAAAAGTGCATTTCCTGTTCTTCTCTTTGCAGACAAAGTAAGCATATTGTCAACCTTCCTCGCTCCCTTCAAGTACCTAAGTCCTGGCACCACCAACACGGAGGATGAAGACAATCTAAGTAAGCGGCTCCCCTCTGCCTCAAAGTTGGGAGAGGTCCTTGCTTGGTGTGGAGGGTGTTTCTTGCGCTGTCCCTAAACAATGAGATCCTGAGGACCACATGGGAGGGGCCATCTGGTCTTCCCCAGATCATGAGCTTGGCTCCCATCCTGCCTGGGAACCCATCCTCCTCTGCAGTGCCATCCTCATCTGCAAGCACCTCCTCACACATAGTTCTGTCCTCACCTGGAATCCCATGCTCACCTGGAGACCACCATCACCTGAAACTCCATCCTTACCCAGAATCCTATCCCCACTGCAGTCCCATGTCTTACCTGGACTTCCATCCTCCATTCTGACATGGAGTCCCATATTGATCTGGAATCCTGTCCTCACCTGGATTCTCACCTACAGACTCATTCTAATCCAGAGTCCTGTTCTCACCTGCTATCTCAACCTCACCATGTCTATCTGGAATTGCATCCTCCATCCTTACCTGGAGTCCCATCCTTACTTTGGGAGCAGAAATACATGAGTAATTTCTATGTGACTGAGGACCCCAGGGATTGTAGGAAATAATCCAGTTTTCTTAAACCATCTCCTTCTCCCTTTCCTTTGTTTTCCTCTTAAAACCAAAAAGGAAAAATGATTATACTGTCTTAAAATATGGTTTGCACAGTTATTGAAGGAGGAAAGAGTTGGAGTAGAGACTCTGTGTTGAAATAGTTCTGGCGCATGAAACTGGAGGAGTGCCAAAGCAACAGCATCAGGGTCCTATTTTAAACAAAGCCAGTTTAGAAAAGGGGTCCAAGCAGTCTCTTCTGTTCAGCTCAATAAGGACAGCCAGAGTAGACATTGCTGGTGATGTGTGCACATACATGTGCATGTGCGTGTGCATGTGCGTGTGCGTGTCAGAGAGAGAACCCTGGAAGCACTTGGCTTGCACTACACTCTCCTCCCATTTGCAGCATATTGTCAAGCATTTAAAAGAGGGGGACCAAACACTCCAAACCATATGAACACCTCTTTGAATTTTAATTTCACCTAGCAGATGGGCTACTTTTTCCAATTAAAATGAGCTAAATTGTGCTTGTTGTGGGTTGGAAAGGAAGCAAGGTATCTATTGGTGGCCATGAGGGTTATTGTTTGGACCATAAAAAAGCCATGCAGGGATTTCCACAGGAACGTTGTCCATTTTCCCACCCATTTTTAAGAATCACAGCACACCTGTGTGGTGGACAGCCTCTCTCCAATACTACCAATGGAACCCAGAGTCTTGTACCTAAAAGGCAAGTGTTTTACCACTGAGCTATAACCTAGTCATTTTTATTTCGAGACAAGGTTTTGCTTGGTTGCCCAGGCTGGCCTTGAACTTGCAATCCCCCTGCCTTAGCCTCCCAAGTAGCTGAGATTACAGATATGTACCAGCCAGCTCAGACAACATAATTATTAACACTGTTGGGAACTGGGTACATTTCCCTATCTTACTCTACAAAAGCAAAATCATAGAATCACCCAAGGTTAGATGAAAAGCAAACATTCATGATTCTTGGTTTGGATCCCTTCATTTTCTGGAGAAACAAGTGAAGGGATAGGGATCAGGGGAGGACTCCCCTGGAACCAGACAGGGGCTCCTTCCTCAGCAAGTCATGCAGTTGCCAAATGGCTATTTATATTCTCTCATGATCTAAATTGGAAAATTTCCAGATCAGCCAAGTTATTGAGTTATTTCAGAAACCTTTAATACATGGAGAGAGAAATCTGTGCGGTGCTCTGATGTGTGGGCAGCGCCGTGGGGTACCCTCATGGCAGGAATTCCCACTCTGCCTACTGCTGTCTCCTGCTGGAGCTGCTGGAAGCCTGGGGGCGTCCAGTCTCCTCCAGAGAAAAAGAAAGGAAGTAGCAAGGCCTAGAGAATGCTTGGGAAGTAGAGAAAGTGGTTTTCAATTTACAGAAACACAGAAGCCATCCTTCAATAGCAACCAGAGGCCCAAGACCTTGAGAAATTAACTGGAGCTTTTGCAAAGTTCCTGTTCTGCTCCTGAGGTGTGAAAAGAGTGACCCTGCCACAGGAGCTCACCCCCAAACCACCGTCCTGCAGCTGTATCCAGACTCCCTCCTGCGGCCAGCACCATTGGGAAAGCAGAGTTTCATGCGGGCTCCAGGCATTCAGGACACTCTCCTGCCCTCAGACTCACCAGCCTCGCAAACTTGGACCATGAATATCACCTCTTGGAGCCTCAGAGCCTCATTTATAAGATGAGGGTCATCAACCACCTAAATCACAGAGTTGAGGAAAGGCAAGGTCTAGGACACAAGAAATATTCAATCAAAACGGGCTAATGCTCGTAATTATACCTGTTTCCCCTTAATTCCATTTATTGGTCAATGGGTGGAAACTTACAGACACAAATAACTTCTAATTGATTCTTATATGTTAAAATGTTTTAGAAATGCTTGGGAACCTCATTTTCAATCAATGGATTAATTTCCCCCTTTTGTATAGATGTTGTTAATTAACTTAGAAAATTTATTATCATATTGTTTAAAGACAGACCTCCAAATTAATTGGGCCTACCTTAATAGTTCCCTCTAAGTATTGTCAATGAAATCTTACTGATATGCTATCCGAATGATACTGGAAAACAGGGAAGGATGTTGTGGATGTGATGTGTGTTTCAGGTGTGTGTGTGTATGTGTGTGTGTGGTGTTGTGGTGAGGATGTGGTATGTTTATGTGATGTGCATGTGAACAGGTAGCGTGTGGTGTCTGTGCATGTGAGTTGCGTGGCGTGTGAGCATACATGTTTATGCATGCATGCAGGGGGGCACGGATGCATGAAGGATACACATGTGATCCTGCTCTGTAGCCTCACATCTCGCGCTCTCTCATCCTGGGGATCTGGCATGTCCAGGTTGCTCTGATGTGAAGACAGTTCACATCTAACCATTGCACACATTCAACCATTCAGGAATCTGCTGTGCTTCTCTGACGCTGCCTGGATCCCTGGCAACCTGGCACACATCACAACTTTTGCCTGAAGTTGTGAGTCACTCCTTTCAAAGGCACTGAGAGGGGTGACAGGGAACAGGGAACCAGGACACACACAGCACATACACACTCTACCTGAGGGAAGTAATGTCAAGGAGGGCCCACCAAAGCCAATCAGCAGCAGGCTGAGCTTGGACTGAGAGATGCCCATTCAATACCATGCTTTTAAGATATATCTGCCTTTCCTGATTAGCCCTGGAAACTTTCTCCATCCAACACTGGCTCCATCACCTCTGCTGAACACTGCCCATAGGTTGAGATTCAACCCAGACACCCCATGACAAATGACTGAGATTAAGACTTTTAGACTGGTCTCAGATCCCACTCCCATACCCTTGGGGGTCTGGTGAAGGGGGTCTCCTAGCCTGCCAGAGCTGCCTACCCCAGAACCCTGTACACCTGCAGCACGGCTTCATGGGATGATGGGTCATCTGCTGACTGTCCATCGTGATGTGTTGTCACACCACACGTAACCAGCAAATGCCAGGACCAGGCTGCCGTCTGCCAACCCCCGCCCAAGGCCTCCGGGCACACACCCTAGTGTGTACGCTTTCTTGTGCACCAAGCCCTTCCTCCTGTGTGGATGAGAACCCAAGCCACCTGCCACTCTCCTCCCAGGAAGCCCTGCCACATAGAGGAAGGGTTGCTCCTTTTTGTTAACTGGGGCTGCTTGGCAGCAGAATAACCTTCACCAGGACCAATATTATCCCTGCAAATGTAGCGTGGCGCCTCGGATGGCTGGTTCTCTGGAGCCCTCCTGACCTGGTAGACATGGTAGTGTCATTATTAGTGATGCATGTATCCCAATGATGCCAACCCATGAGGGGAGCCGGGTGTGCCTAATGACCAGGCGGCGGATGCTGGTTCACAAGGGAGCCAGCAGAGGAGGAAGAGGCCCATAAATAAACCCACGAGCAAGCCCAGGCTCCTGGACACGCATCAGATGTATGATAGTAATGAGATTCCATCAAAAGACCCCAGTCTCCACCTGGTGTCCCCACTTTTAAATGATGGAAACTCAGGTCATTAGACATAACCAATCCCAAAGAATATAATTTCAATTGGATGGTAAAATTTAGCCACAGGTATCCCAATATCCAATTTTGCTCTTCTTCCCCAAAAAGCAATTCTTTTAGTACATTAAACCTTTGACGTTAGCTCTGCATTTGCTGACACTTTTTGTCAAAGGAGATAATGTGCTTATGAGGCTCAGGAGACAAGTCCATGTGTGAGAAAGCAGAATGGAAATAATTTCATTTTACATTTTCCCATATAGATGCCTCCCTGACTTAGATGTTTTCTTTTAGTGCCTGGCAGACTTCAAATTGCTCATGATTATCCTACTACTGCTTGTGGTATTTATCTAATGTAGTTTGAAGTTATTTACCTGCCATTTTTCTAATTTCCACAATGGAAGGACATATGTAACTTTCCGAAAAGACCATATAGAAGCTCATGGACGTCTCCTTTTCATACCATCTTGTAGAATGAGACCATTTGCCAATGTGTCTAGGTTGAAGGGTCCTGCACATTACTGTGAGCACTCAGGATGCCACCCACCTAGTCTTGGTGGGGGTGGATTTCATTACAGAAGGTGTTTGGGATCCAGTCAGGAATTTTCCAAGGGGGAAGAGATGTAGTATGAGCTCCAGGGCAGGTGAGGTTGGTGGAGGTGCTATACCTACACCCCAGAGCCACCAAAGCATTCTTCTCCCTTCTTTGCCTCCCCACCAGAGTGGGTGCCCATGCACATACACAGACTCTGGCTATGTTACATCTGAGGTGCTACATACCTGCTGGAATCTTTGTGGGTTGGTCAGAAGCAATGGCTTCCAGCCCAAGTTAGTGACCCTGAGAAGCATTAACCAATGGCGATGATGTTGGGTGGGGGTGCACAGAGCCTGAGAGGGAAGCTAGGGATGGAAATCTTTACATGAATCCTAATGTTGGCTAATGTGACAAGTGACCCGTCTGCTGGCCCCACCACCACCACCAGTTAAGAGGCTAGTTTCTTACAGAGCTACCTCCAACTCTAATATCCTATGAGTCTATGTGTGTCAATTGGCAAGAATTAGAATTATTTGGGCGAGTGAATTTCAGAGAAGAATTAAAGGATTTATAATTCCTCCATCCTCTTATGAGCTGCCCAACTGAGTTGTTCTAAGTGTGTACACATACACATTCAGGATCACTTTTACCACAGAGGTCCCTCAAATCCCACCATCCCAGAACCTCTGGGAGAATCCCAGGCCACTATGCTTCATACCCTCAAAGGCTGTGGCGACTGCCTGTTGGAGTCTTGGGTGGTCATGATTACCCATCATCCCAACAGCAGAATGCGCATCTGCAGCTCCTGCAGCACTGAACACATTGACACAGTCAAAACCTGACCCACGCAGCCTCCACTGGGCTCCCAAGAAGCCCCAGAGGGAGCTTCTGTTTGTGAATCATGCCATAGGCTCCTGAGGTCCTGAGGCCATGATGGCTGAGGTCTCAGAGCCAGCATGTGGGGAGGGCAGAACCCCACTTCTGGGTACCAGGGACAAGCAAGCCAGCTCACCAATCTGTGCCATGAGGTTTGGAGACTATTTCCTGAGAAAAGGTCAAGCCTCCACCAGCGATGTGTCAAAACATAAAAAGGACAGCCAGGGAAGGTACGGGCCTGCCTGCAACAGCTCCAGGGATCAGAATGGGAGGGAACAACTTGGAAGCAGTGTGTCCCTGGCCCCGCCTGGCAGGAGGAAGAACAGAGCTATCTGTCTGTCAGGCTGACCAGGCATGCATGAAGCGAAATCGAGTTTCCTTTTTCTTGTCTTTTTTATTGTATTTATTTCAGATGTTTGACATGATGATGTCTGGGCGCGCGCGCGCGCACACACACATACACACACACACACACACACACACACACGGTGAAATGATTACTGCAGTTAAGCAATTAACATATTCATTTTCCATATCACCCCACGTGCTTATGTGTGTGCGTGTGTGGTGTGTGCGTGTGAACAGGATCTTAAATTTACTCTCAGACAATGAGCAAACACCAAACCCACCAGAGACACCCTCAGAAATACTCACAGAAAGGAGTAGAAGTGTAAAGATTAGTGACATATCTCACGGGAGCAGTTCCCATGCACTAGGAAAGACAGGAGCAAGCAAAGAGTCCCCAGTGTCCCCGTATAGCCCAAATGTGGCCTGGTGTGTGCACAGATCCCAAGGACAGGAAGTAGAGGACTGGGCTGGGAGTCCCCAGTACAGACACAGCCCTCTGCATTCAGGTTCCATGGTACAGGGATGGCCTCAAGCATGTGCACCCACTAGTAGCTTCCCTGATCCATATTTACAAGTGAAAGCATTCCTGGTCTCCTGACCTTTTATCTGTGGGTTATTACATATGACCATTGGATGTGTGAAACCTATTAGCTAAATGGAGGAAAAAAACTAGCATAATTTCCTGGGTCAGAGGAGGGGAGTGTAACGTATTTAGTGCGTTCCACATGGAAGAGGAGACTGTTAGCTTGTAAAATGGGAGTTGGGGGCCTGAGAAGATGCTGTGGAGAATTGCAGCAGCCAGAGCCTGAACTGGCCAGAAGTTTTGAGGTAACTAGGCTCCACCACCTTCCAGCAGCTTTGCAGCAGGGAAGGATCACCCCCTGAGGCTGAGCTTGGCTCATGCCCTCTCCTCGGGCCTGAGGTTGTCACTGCAGGAGGATTACAAGTGTCTCTGCTTCTCCCACTGCACCCAAGTGGCCCAAAAAGACTAGACTTTTGCTCGCTGTGCACTGGTGCTCAGCAGGTTCTGGTAAGTGTTTGTGAAAACGAATGTCTGCCTTGCCAGTCAAGACAGAGACAGGGGCTTTGCTGTGTGAGGAGAAGCCAGTGCTGTTCCTTAGCCATGTAGGAGGGAGCAGGGGGCTTTCCAGGTGGTGGACCATGATCTCCAACCCAGCATACCAGAGATGAGGGGACAGTTCATCCTTCTTTCTGGGATGTACTGGAATTTCTGGAAAAATTGATGGAGAATTCCAACAAATAAATACACAGAGAGAGAACAAAAGGAAACTAATGAGAAGTCTCACCCTTGCTATTTCCCTGTATCAAAAAAGATAGTCCCCTGTGGTAGGCTTTTTGCTAAGTGTACGATATGTGCTAACTTAAGTCATACTTGTTCACCTTATAAGCAAATACTATTAAAATCCTCATCTTCTATCTTTAAAAAAAAATACTGAGTTTGGACAGGTAGAGTGACTACCCACAGCCACATAGGCATAAATGACTAAGGAGTCATTTGTTCTCTCACCTGCTGGACCCCAGACACTATGGAGCAGTCACTGTACCTCCTCCGAGGCTCCCAGGACAGAGACTAGAGCCTCGGCCCCAGCTGGCTTGGCCATGCTTGCTGGGCTCTGTGGTCCAGTTAGAGCATGTGGGCTAGGGCATGTGGGCATGGAGGAAAGGGCATATGGGCCCATGGAAAGGAGGCTAAGCTCTTTAAACAGTGGGTGCTACCACCTCAAAGACTCCAGCTAGTGTCTAGATGGAGACCAGAGTCTGCACCCTTTATGGATTGTTATTAATTATGAAGACAGGCCTCCCATGCCACAGTGGCTTATGCCATAGAAAAACCTCAGTTATGACTGTCATAGGATGCTGACAGCTGCAGAGGGACCAGTGAAAAGGGAATTAGGGGAAAAGCCTTGTGCTGTGAGCTCCTTTCTCTAAGATACCACAGAGGTCATCTGATATGCTGGCCACTTTAATCACACTAACAGTCTTACTCAATCCCCACATTGTAAGAAATCAATAAGAAATTAGAGTGCTCCAAGCAAGTTCCAGGCAATCGAGTGTGGGGGTTTGGGAATTGTATTGTTTGTTCCTCTTTCCATTTGGAAGTTCAGTTCAGAAAATCACAACAGCTAATCTGATCTACTCCCCTTTGGCTTGGAATACCCTTAATGGTAGACCTCATCGCTGAGTGCATGTATATCCAAAGTGCATAATGACTAACAAAAATGGTCAAGGTTCAGTGCTTGCTGTTTATTTCTACTGAAATGGATTGTAAATGAATGTTATGCACCTGCAACTTATAAAGATCTCTGATGCACGCTTTTGAATAAAATAACCTCCCCAAAGTTACTGTTTTTTAGAAGCAAAAGCTAGAAGCACATTGATAGAAACAAGAGTAATAGGAGCATTTACAATTTAGAAAATGAAACCAGCGAGAAGTTGAGATCACTTTCAAAGCAGAGCCTAGCGCCTCCTGCTGGCACAACCTCCTTATAACAATGTCTGAGAGTTGGGGCTGTGGCATTTAGCTTAGCCTGAACTAAGAGGAGGAAGCATACCCTGAAATGAACATTCTCCCCTGTCAGCACAGCTCTCGAAGGCACCTGATTTTCAAAGGCATCTTTTGTGCCTGGGAAATTGTACTTCTTTCTTTATTATCCTCCAACAACAATGTCACAAACCAAGGGGTGGGGAGTGCCCTGTGAGTGAGCCAGGTCTCACTCTGCACAGCTCTCAGGCTGCTTGAGGGAAACCAGTCCACATGTCAACATCCAGCCAGGCCCTCAGCGTCTGTGTTTAAGCTGCAGATTAGCTATAGAAGTCACCTTCAGTTTCCACCTGCTTAATAAGGACAATCTCATTCACAACCTGCAGCAGAGACAAGACCTCCCTGTGCCTGATAACACATCTAAAGGGCATAAATGAAAACATGTATGTGGTCCTGCCTGGCCAGGTCAGCTCACTCACCCACCACAAGGGAGGCAGACTGTGGCCTCAGCTTTATCACGATCTTCCAAAGAGCCCCAAAGTGGTGTCGCTATACAATGGCCAAGAAAATGAGGGAACTATTCAGGGTCCATAAAAATCACCTTTGTAGCAACAGCACAGATGAGAGCAATCTGTAGATTGCCCTCCTAGGATTGAATCCTGGGCCAATTACCAAGCTGCGTAAGCTTTGTAAACTACTTCACCTCTTTGAGCCTGAGTTTCCCCTCCTATAAATTGGTGACTGTACTATCCAACCCCAGGGCTGATGTGAAGAAGAAACATAGCAAAATCTTGAATGTAAGACAACAAGGATTCTCAGGGTATTTTACAGCAAACTTGAGTTTAGCATTTCGAGGCATACTCCCCAATGAAGGGCACTAGCCCCTCAGGAGGTCGTACGAGATTTTGTAAATGGAACAGCTTTATCAGGAAATAGTGGCCCTAGATGGCCAGTTCAGAAAAATTAAATGATCTCTAAATTCATCCATCACCTACAGTTAACAAGTAATGATTTTGCTGAATTTACTTCAGATAATGTTTTGCAGAAGAAATAAAACACTGTAGGTACAAATAAGGGCACCCTCTGGCCTCTCATTCCATCTCCCTCCCTTCTTTCCCAGGGGGAAGTTGGACTGTTCCTTTATTATACAGGTATCTATCTGCAGCTTTACCACACAGATAGGATTATATGAGCAATATATAAAGTTGGTGTTCTTATCATTCATATTTATGATATCCTAATCCAGATTATTTTGCAAGTTGATTTTGTCACCTAACATTTATTTCTGAGATTCATCTATATTGAGGCATATAGATATAGCCCATCAGATATAATTGCTATACATTATTCTGTAATATGATTATACTACAATTTATTACCATTCCTCTAATGGTGGAAACTTAAGGCATTTTCTAGATTTTCAATTTTGCAAAAGTGCGCTGCAATGAACATCTTTGTTAATCTGTTTCTGTGCATGAAGGTTTCTCTTGGATGCATCCCCAGCAGCAACATTGCTGAGTAGGGTGTGTGCCTCATGATTCTCACTGACTGCTCCCAAAATGCTTAAAGGAGTTGTGCTTGTGCTCACTACCGCCCATCTGTAGGTGCACAGCCTTCAAAACACCCTGGCATTGTTAGTCTATTTTCAGTGTTTGCCTTGCTGAGTAAGATGGCAAGAATCTCAGGGCACAAGGCAGTGAGCAGGGTCCCTGCTGTCACCACCCTAGAGGCATAGTTCCACCCCATCACATGGACACGTTGACTTTTTACCTTAAATGCCCATGTGGTTCCCAGGGGATGAAGGACTTGGTGTGTGTACTGACTTTCCAGAAACCCCAGGCAATTCCAGTAGTAAGAAGCCCTGTCCCCGCACTTGTGGCCCTGGATGAAGCCCATGGTTGTTCCTCCCGGACAGAGCTGGGAAACACTTTTTTGGAAGGCCAAGTACTGAATAGCTCAGATTCAGAGCCATGTGATCCCTGTCACAACTCTCAGCTGTCATTCTTACTTGTAAATAGATGGCGTGCCCTTGCCCCCAAAGCGATCTACCGAAACAGGTGGCATACGGTGCACCTCCACTTGGTTGGCTCCTAAACGCCCCCTCCACCCGAGGCCTCAGGAGACCCCAGCCTTTCTCACCTCCCATGTGAATTAGGGACTGAATAGCTCAGAGCATGTCACCAGCAGAGCCCTCTTCCTGGGGGTGCTGAAGGTATTACAGTCGTCAGGCACTGACAGTAAGTGGGAAGGGAACGGTCTCCTCATTGTAAAAAAGGCCTTTGATGTTGCCCAGAACCCACAGACAGGAAGGGCCACGTCTTTTTGGTTCTGGGGAGGCACTGGCAGACACAACAGAGGGCACCTCATGGGCAATGACTTCACAAACCACCTTCCAGGCAGCTGGGGGAGCCATGAGCAGTAGGAACCCACTTCCTTCTCTCTGCTCCTTCTCAAACTCAGCTAAGACGTGCCCAAGGATGCGGGTCCTTCCTTCCACGGGCACCTATTCCCCACAGGTACTCATTCCTCACATCTGGCACAGGTCATCCATTAGAGCACATTTCACAGGCCTGGCTCATGGTACTAACGGCAAGCACTTTATAGGAATGGATTTCAAGTTTCACAATATGGTCATTAGTAATAGTATCTGTCACTAGTGGTGACCTGCCAGTGCCCTAGGTCATGACTAATTTGTTCTCACCTGCAGGTACCAGCAGCACTGAAGTGAAGGAAAACCGCAATGTGAGCAACCTGGGAGCCAGGCCCCTGCCACCAGGGGACTGGGCCAGAGGAAGCACACCCAGCATAAAAAGGAAAAGGCCCCTGGAGGAAGGGAACGGGGGCCACTTCTGCAAACTCCAGCTGATCTGGAAGAAGCTCTCATGGTCAATGACACCCAAGAACGCGCTGGTCCAGCTGCATGAGCTGAAGCCAGGCCTGCAGTACCGGATGGTGTCACAGACAGGCCCAGTGCATGCCCCGGTCTTTGCCGTGGCTGTGGAAGTAAACGGGCTCACGTTTGAGGGCACAGGGCCCACCAAGAAGAAAGCCAAGATGCGGGCAGCCGAGCTGGCGCTGAAGTCCTTCGTGCAGTTCCCCAATGCTTGCCAGGCCCACTTGGCCATGGGCAGTGGCACAAGCCCATGCACGGACTTTACCTCTGACCAGGCCGACTTCCCAGACACGCTGTTCAAGGAGTTTGAGCCGTCCGCACCCAGCGAGGACTATCCAAACTGCCACCCTGTGGAAACCGAGCTGCTGTCCACCGCCTACCGGCAAGGGCGGTTACTCTACCACACTCTGGACCTCATGGGCCAGGCCCGGCCAGACAGGGCCAGACCAGCCCCCACAGCCCTGGGTGAGCGGAATCCAGTGGTAGTGCTGAATGAGCTGCGCTCTGGCCTGCGATACGTGTGCCTCTCGGAGGTGGCCGGGAAGCCTCGCACCAAGAGCTTTGTCATGGCTGTGAGCGTGGACGGGAGGACGTTCGAAGGCTCAGGACGCAGCAAGAAGCTGGCCAAGGGCCAGGCCGCACAGGCTGCCCTACAGGCCCTCTTCGACATCCGGCTGCCTGGCCACACCCCCAGCAGGAGTAAAAGTAACCTCTTGCCACAGGTGAGATTTCTCAGGTAGCTGCCTGCAGGTGGAAGAATGCTGGGATGGATGTAGCTGGGCTCCTCGCTGTGATAGGGGAATGGGCAGGACCCTCTTGCTGTGGCTATGAGCAGAGTCCACCCCCGGGCGCTTGCTCTCCTGAAAAGTCTCCCCTTCCTAACCTTATTGAGAGCGATTTCCAGGCTTTTGGGAGAGAATCACGAGAATAAAGGAAATAAATAAAGGAATAAACAGGAACAAGAATGCCAATGCTCCAACTTAGCAGAGGTCATGACAGAAGTCATGAAGCCAGGTGATTTTTACCATGATGACACCACATACCAGGGAGAAAGGGCAGACAGTGTGGAGGGAATGAGTGGAGACTGGGCAGGGCCCTTCTGTCCCCACTGAGAGGGTCACACCACAGGAAGGGCAGGCTTTGTTTGCTAGGCCCTTCAGTCACTCAGCAGGAAGCTGGAAAGAGCAGGAAAAGACATACGTGAGTTGTGTTGGGGGTCTGAGTTGAGTTTCCAGCCAGGGAGGCTGGAGAGACCAAGCAGGTGGGGATTGTCCGATTGGAGGCTAAGTGCCTCTGGGGCCCTAGATGCATGCCAGGTGGAGGCTCCTACTTAGGACACTGGTGGAGTCTCAGGGTCAAAGGGCAAATATGTACTGGACATCAGAGGAGGGTGGAAATGAAAATTAACAACTGGAGTCTAGCTTTACTCAGCCAAGACCATCATTTCTCTGGCCTTTGCATGCATGATCGTGGGTCTGCTTTCCTATGCGAGCTTACCTTCACCCATTAAAGAATCATTTTTAGGGCTGGGGTTGTGGCTCAGTGATAGAGCATTTGCCTCGCATGTGTGAAGCGCTGGGTTCGATCCTCAGCACCACATAAAAACAAATAAAACAAAATAAAGGTACTGTGTCTATCTACAATTTAAAAAAAATTTTAAAAATCATTTTTAGCATTGCCTGTGTGGCAAGAACTATTCTCATACCATTTTTAAAAAACCTATTCTGCCAAGTCTTATAATTGCTTATTTATGCAAATCATCTTTTCTCTTATCATTGTGAGAATTATTTGTGGGCATCACTAATGTAGTAGATACAGAAAAATCATCTTTATTCATTTGGGGCATCAATCAAGGAAAGAAACACTTTACATAGTTAAAAGGCACTTAGCCCCGTGCGGGATTCATCGTAAGTACTTGATAATTGTAAGTTATTTCTGTGATCGCCACCATCATGGCATCACAACACCTAGAAAGTTATCCATTATTTTGTGGTGGGAGATCATACATCTGTTAAATAAAGCTAGGTGCCACCAAAACCTCAGCTACTTGCTCAGGGAAACTGCATGATGCAGACACAAAGTGCATAAAGGGTTCCACACATGGAGTCAGGACTGGGTTGAGCATTCACTTACTCATTCATTCACTCCATACTTACTTGCCTCTGAGTAGACCAGGGATGGACAATGGGCAAAGCAGGTGTTCTGCTTCTCACAAAGCCTGGAAAATGGAAAAAAGAGACTAAATAAATGAGGTGCTCAGATCGAGGGAGGACTGTTTCTCCTACCACCTCTACCTCCTGTTCATTCACTTAAGTTCAAGTGTTTATTAAAACTGATGATCACACTAGGGAGCAGGTGGGAGGGGTTTAGACCATGATTTCCATCCCGCCATCCTTTTGAGTCACTGTCAAATAAGTACACAATCCAAGTGAAAACAGGGAACTGCAAAAGCCAGAACAGCTTCCATTCAGGCCCTCACCCATCTCCCAGTGGGTCGTTCTGGGACTTGACTTTCTCTTTTCCGATGCCTCCTTCTTACTTATGTTCTTCTCTTTCTCCTTTCTGTTCTGTTTCTCTGTTTTCCATCCTCCAACTAAACTGGTAAAACACCCATGAAAGTGCTTTACCCCTGCTGCCTGGGGGAGGGCTGAGCAGGGTACCGCCCCCCACCCACTCCCCCACGCTACACATGACCTTTGGCACGACCTTGATTGGCCAGCATCTCTTGCCACCTTCTCAGAGAGGCCTCCACCTGGCTTCTGTGACCCCCTTCCACTGCTATTTTTCTCTCATCCAACCTGACTCTGCTGCAGAGAGAGCCTGGAGCCCTGCTGGGGGCCCTCAGCCAGTCTGGGATTCCTCCATCTAGTAGGAAATGTCCTCTGCCTCCCCCGCCCATCTCTGCTGCTTCCCACCCTGAGAAATTGAAGGATGTCAGTGAATTCTGGGTGTGATGCCTCCTTCTTTCATGTTGTCAGCCCTGAGCTCTCACGATGGAGAAACCAGGCAGCGCTACCACTTTGTAATAGTCATTTGACCCCAGAATGCAGCACATCAGTTAAAGCCGTGGCTGCTAAATTATTTTTCTCTGACAGTCTGCTAACCACTCCGACTGGATGATGAAGGGCACACAGCAGCGTGAGGGTTGCGGGCCATTCATCACCCCATGGCATGCTGCCACGCTGGGGGGCTCATTTTCCTCCCCCTCAGCCCCCTTGAGATGTGCACCCCTCAGCTGGGGGCCAGCTATGACCATGGGACTCAGGACAGGGAATCATAGGCAGTTTAAATTAAAAGCCTGTCCTGACGAGGTCTGGATTCAGGGGAAAAAAATCAAAAGAAAAGATTTCAAGAATCACTGTAAATGCTGCTTTGCCTTCCTGCTCTTCCTAAACCCCATCAACCCCCTGCCTGTGCATCTGCCTATCTATACATCATGAACTCCTCGTCAACAGTGCCTGGAACCTCCATCTGTAGGTCATAGAACCATCTATACACCATGGACCTCCCCCCCATATGGCACGGACCATCCACGTTCATCTCACTTCCTGCTCAGGCAGACCCCAGGGGCAGCATGACTATGAAGTTTTAAGTCCCTTAAGACCCCCTTCATGACCCAGCTGCAACTTCTCTCCTAATATCAGCCATGGGTAGAGCAAACCAAACGTGCTCTCCGAAAAAGGCAGGCTTGGCCTCCATTGAGCAATGACAACTCTACCAGAGTCCGTTTTAGGAGCACGGTGGCAGCCCCTCCTGTTGGAAGAATGCCATTTCTGTAACTTGGGTACTAACACAAATATTTAATATTCTTTGCCCAAATTCCTAGACTCTACTGCACACAGGCAGTCAGATTGGCAGGATAACAAACTGAGGGTCTGGTTCAATGATCCACATGTCATTTCCATAGCTGCCAACAGATGCTGAGTCTGTTTAATGATTGAACCAATCGCTAGGACTTAGGAACAAAGCTTCAAAACTATCCTAGTAAGAATTCTCCTCTGTAAGTGATAGTCTATGAAGGAAGGGTTTCGCATGTGACAGTTCATTAGGAATAGCTAGGGTAGCATGTTTAAGATGCTGCTGGAAGAAACATAGTGGGTTCTCTAGTGAGGATGAGTCATATGCGTTTCCAGCATGTGCCTCCCTGGTTGGAGAGTCCTCTTGATTTCTGGTTGGAGAACTGCTCTGCCTGGGACTTGTGCACCTTGAGAACTTTTTGGGCTGCTCTCAACCTTCACCTGGGGTGGCCCAGCCAAAGAGCAGGGCAGGGTCTTGCTCCTCAGCAAGCACAACTATAAGGCAATGACACCTCCACCAACTGACCTCCAAGACCTGCATAGTGAGTCTGTGTGAATGATCTTAGTCATTGTGCTCATAATCCAGACCTGTTTGCAGTCTGTACTCTGAAACAGTAAGTTCCAAAGCATGACATTCTCAATGAAGGTTTAAATCACAAGTGTGATTCTTCTACGATTGAATCCTCGCCCTTTCCTGTACCTGGAGGTGTGTCGCAAAACCTGGCTGGCCTCACACCCTCAATTTCTTAAAATCTGACTCTTGGCCAGAGTGGCTAAGCAAAGTGTCCATTAAATTCTTTAAAGTATAATACAGACTTCAACATGTAAGGGTTACTATGCTGACAGAGCGTAGCTGGGGACTGCCATAGGCCAGGGACTCCATAAATATCTGTTGATAGCTGCAGTGCCAACTAGGAGATAGCTGGGAGGCTCAGCCCAAATCCTTCATGTTTTCTTTATCTGAAACCAGTACAACATTCCTCCAGGCTAACCAAATTCTTGGAAGTAAGAATGAATCCATGCGAGAATATAAATACACATTACCTTGAAAGCATAGTCGTGAAAAATGATAAAATCACAAAACCTATTCTCTCTTCAGTCTTCACTTCCCACACCTAGCGTGGAAAGAGTTGAATTCATAAGAGCATAAAGTCAGCAATAAAAGCATATTTTTCAACATTTCCTTTCCATGGAAACTAGTTAGAATAGAGAATAAAGTATATACCATAGTAATACTATTTTTAAAAAAGTAAAAATCATCTATACACATAGTAACTTTGAAGAAAAATAGTTTATTGACTTAGTTGTAGACTTGTCATCATTAATTATTTATTTTTTATTTTTTAAATTTCCATGTCAAACACATTGATGTTGATATGCCTGCAAAGATTTAGTCAAAGCAACTAAAACATGCCTTTCTCTCAGAGTAAGAGAGAGGACACCTCTGAAACTAATAAAGTTTGGCTTCTATGACTGAGTTCTTTAATGTCATTTTAGGGAAAATTATCCCTGTGACTTCAGTCCTAGCTAAGTCTTTAATAGTACCACATGCTTGCTCAGTACCTTATTCTATGTACTGCTCTTGGTAGCTATTAATATTAAGAGGGGGGAAAATATGGGAACATATAAAGTAATTGAAATAAACCACTTTTTAAGGTTTGGACATTTTATAGTACATTTTGATCAGAGCTACTGTACATGGTCCCACTACATGAAATGTGTTCCTAGAATTAGCTGCAGACCCAGAGGAATAGTCTGTGGCTGCTCTAGCAACAGCTTCACTGCAGGACATAGATAAACTGTTTGCACCATGTCTCTGTCCTCCTGAATGCCCAAGTGACCCCCAGCTGCCTTGGACCACTTCACAGACTATTTTTCTAGTCTCACTCTCTACATGCTAATTCATCTTATTTTTAAAAAGCAGCATTCTTACTTCTGTAAAGCAGAACTATTCATTAATATCATCATAACAAATTAGCAATGGAAAGGTCCTCAAAGTTTAAATAGACTTAAATTAAAAATGAATAGGTGTGGAAATCACATTTGCCTAGCTTTGAAATAGCTTATTGCCGCCTGTGCCTGAGCTCGTTTACCTGAAAACAGGTACGTTTCTCTAGAGACAGGATGTCCACCCACATGGGGTCCTCCTCACTAGGCTATGGATGAGGGGTCCCCTCACACTCCCTCGCAGCTCCAAGAAGAGACAATAAGTGCTGACTCAGCCATTGGCCAAGTGTCCAGGATGTGACCCATTCCAGAATGATGTCTAAGCTGACACCTGGTGCTCTGTGGCTCTACAAGCAGAAAGGAATGATCCCAGATTCCCAATTACCTTCTCAAAAACATCTGATTTCTTTACACCTTGGCAAAAGCATGCATTCTAGTTTATAAGCAGCTGTAGTTTGACATTGTTACAGCTTTTCTCAACTCTGACTTCCTAGCATCTCCCTGAGGTGCTGGGAGCAGGGTTAGACCTCAAGGCATCCAGGGACTCACCAGAGCAACAGACCATGATGTAAACTCCACCTCAGTAGAGCATCTGCCCGCAAAGAAACCCAAGCAAAACAGACCTCAACTTTCTACCAGCCAACGTATGGTCTCAGGAGACATTTCTCTGAGCTCTACAGCAGTTGCCTGATGATGAGGGGCACCGAGCAGCAGGTGGCAATGCCTCTCGTCCCTGGCCTTTCTCACTACTTGGAGACTTGCACCCTGACCACCACTTTGTTCTCTTCGAAAAGTTGGAAATCATCAGGAATCAAAAGTATCTCCTGTGGAACTGGCCTGGGCTCATCCTCAAAGCTAGAGCTGGTTCCAATAAAATTAGAGTTTAAAAGGTACCTGAGCAACTGACTTGGAGAGGATGTGATCATCAGCCCTAGAGTGGAGGACTGCCGCTTACCAACGAAGGATTTCTATCTAATTTTGTGGAGAAATCAAAAAAAATGATATTTATAGTTTACTTTCATTATATGTATTGCTGCAATTGAGCAAGTTGTGGGCCTTAGACAAGTATATCTGTTAATTACTCACCTTAAGGCAGCAGCACACAAAGTGCTTACATGCCACCATTTAAGTCAGAGCAAATCAGCTTATTTTGTTGACTGCCAACTCCATGCTTCAGCCAACCCCAAATTAAGCATCTCTCAATGTTCAGTCCCACTGCTATCCCATCCCTCAACATCCCCCTTTTCAAAGCAACCAACATGATGAGATTTGATACAACTCAGCCATCTTTTCTGCCTGAACTCATCCCTTCCTTTCATACTGTCTAGTGTCAGGAAGTGAGTGTTTCAGTCAGCTCTTCGTTGCTGTGATAAAAAGACCTGACAAGAACAACATAGAAGAGAAAAAGTTTGTTTTGGCTCGTAGTTTCAGAAGTTCAGTCCATGGTCGGCCAACTCCATAGGTCTGAGCCCAAGATGAGGCAGAAGATCAAGGCAGAAAGGTGTGGTGGAGAAGAGTGTCTCAGAACCTGATGGCAGGAAGCAGAGAGAGCTCTGTTCATCAGGAGCAAAATATAAATCCCAAAGGCATGCGCCCAGTGACCCATCTCCTACAGCCACTCCCTACCTGCCTACAGGTGCTATCTAGTTAATCTATATCAGTGGATTAATCAACTAGTTAGGCTACACCTCTCACCTCTTGTAATCTAATCATTTTACCTCTGAAAAACCTCGCATTCGCTCACACGTGACTTTTGGAGGGACACCTCCTAACGAAACCATAACCGTAAGAGAATGGATAATGTCGCAGATTGTTAAATAATGATTCACATAATTCATGAATAAGAGTCCTAAGTATAATGTCTGAGCCCTGGCTCAGACCTAGCCCACATAAACATCGCATAAACATTCTTTGTCAGAAAGTGTGTATTTTGGTGACCCATCGTGGAAGAAAAGACACTACCTGCATTGGTACCATGACATCTCAGCCATTCAGCGTTTCCTAAAAGATAGGAAAGCTCACTTCTCTGACCCACAGAATGGAGCCCAGGGCCTTCTGCAAAGCTCAGGGGTGTGAGGCTCACAGGGCTTTACCCATGGGTGGCTTTTGAATGTGCCACCATCCACGCTGCATTCCTCTCCCCAGAAGCTCAGGGGACCCGGTCAACCTTGAACACCCACGCTCAGTTCACTCTCTGAACTAGTCACTAACCAAGGAGGAACAGTTCCTTGGCTGCCTTTTTATAGATTAAAAAATAGTCTTTGTTTAGCTGTGAAAATGCCTTTCACGGCCATTCAGCCTTGGGAGGGGAGGGAGTCGTTCCGCCCACAGAAGAGGAGTCACTGGCTTGTGCAACAGCAGAAGGAACTGTGCAGCCGAGTGAAGCCAGGAAGGGCGGACTGGTGGCACCTGGACCTTGGCACTGGTTTTGTGACCACCCTTACCCCTCTCTGAGCTATCACGGTGTGGCCCTGGGAACAGGTGTTTGAACTGGATATTGTGAATGTGGATCTGGGAAAGGAAATATTAGTGATGTAAACTGGATCTATAAAGACCCTGGGAGAAGGAGCCCAGAGCCTTGGCTTTATCACCTCCTAGGAAGACCGGGGGCTCCAAAATTCTTTCTGAGCGTTCCTCATGTGCTGGGGTGACAAGAATGTGCCTTTCCTATCAGATAGCATGACGGATTTTCATCTACAAATCTATATCCCTGCACACCTTAGAAAGAGAAGAGCCTATGGCCAGGGTCCTGTAGGGGCTTTTCTTAACTCCTCGCCCAGCTATTACCATCGCCTTTGGGTAGAAACTAGTTGTCACACATTTGTTTTTATAAACAAATTTCGTGGAGGCTGATCATAAGAGTTTCTAGTACCAATGCTAGAAACTAGAGGTTGAGAAATTAATTTGTTTAGAAGCTGTCTGTTTGCTGCTATGAACTCTTATTTATCCTAACTGACATTCACTGTTTGATTTCACATGAGTATACAATCATCAAGGGCTGCATGCAGGACAGGTCCTGGAAGGAACTTCTGGACAATAAAGCCAGAAATCAATTATTAGAAATGAATGTCAAGTTTCTCTTGCTGAAATGATCCTAGTGTATAACTCAGGTAAAGGGTTGAACAGAAACTAGTTATGTAGGAACCTAGCCCTTCCTTCCCAGATAATGCTCAAAAATTCTGTAACTCGCTTAGGGAGAGAAAGAGGAAATTCTCTCTGAATTTTAAAATTGAATTCACATTTCTTGAAGCCGTGATGCGGGTTGCTCTGTAGATACTTAGTGTGGGAAAGGGGGAGGGAGGGGAGATGGAAAAGGCA
>PVHX01013038.1:0-56477 GCA_004024805.1 Geosciurus inauris | reverse complement strand
TTATTCACAATCCTGTGGTTGGCATTCCCTTCCTTCTTTTATTTAGTAACACAAAGGAGAATCTTTGAGGACTATCTACTTTGGCAGTTGAGTATAAATGTTTATCTTTGAATTTTATTATCAGTCCTTTTCTTTAAATCAAAAAAATAAGTTTATCTTTTACACAATTAATTTTGTTTTTTCATATGTAACAAATTAGGTTACTTTCATTGCTGGTTTAAAAATTTAGAATCTTTTCTTTTTTTCCCTTTTGGTACCAAGGATTGAACACAGGGGCACTCAACCACTGAGCCACATTCCCAGGCCTATCTTGTATTTTATTTAGAGACAGGGTCTCACTGAGTTGCTTATCACCTTGCTTTTCTGAGGCTGGCTTTGAATTCCTGATCCTCCTTCCTCGCCTCTGGATCAGTTGGGATTACAGGCATATGCCACCACACCAAGCTAGAATCTCTTATTCATGTCTTTCTTTTCTTTTTCTTTTTTTTCCTAGAATGCTTTGTGCTGGTTTTAAAAGTGCCACTCTCCAAAGATGTCCACTTTCTAATGCCATAACCTGTGAATATGTTACCTCGTTTCCAGAAAGAATTTTGCAAATGCAATTTACCTAAAAGATCTTGACATGAGAAAATGATCCTGAATTTTCTGAATGGGCTCAATGTAATCGTGAGCATCTTTATAAGGGAGAAGCAACATCAGAGTCAGAGAGATACACAGGAGATGCTGCACAGTGGCTTTGAAGATGGAGGGCAGAGCCACAAGCCTGCGAATGCAGGAGGCCTCTAGAAGCTAGGAAAGCCAAGGACATTGGTTCTCTTCTAGAGCCTCTAGAAGAAACACAGCCCTACCAACTGCTTGATCTTAGGACTTCTGTCCTTCCCAAAAAACTGTAACAGAATTAAGTTATATATTTTTTTAAATGTTTATTTTTTAGTTGTAGGTGACAGAATATCTTTATTTTATTTTTATGTGGTGCTGAGGATCGAACCCAGTGCCTCATGCGTGCTAGGCGAGCATGCTACCACTGCACCACAACCCCAGCCCCTTAAGTTATATTTTTTAAACAACTAAATTACTGGTAATTTGTTAAACTATAATATAAAATTAATACATGTCATCTTTAGTTTCATAAATCAAAATGTCCTCTTTATTATGCAGATGAATCAAACATTTTCTAGAATAGTTTTCTCTTTGTGTGTAAATGTAATTTTAAATGAAGAAAGTTTCAATTTTTTAAAGAAGAAATGTAGTCTAAATCGTGGGATCCTGATGAAAGAGTGGTAATACTTCTCAGTTTGCTTACCCACAAAGGGCTGTCCGTACTTTCCTAGTCTCATTTTATGGCTAAACAGAAATGGATATGTTTTCTGCTAGCCTGATTCAATTTCCTGCCCTAACCTAGACTGTCTATATTAAGTAGTAAATAGGAGAAGTTAAAACATACTAGTGATAGTGCAACTCTGATGTCTTCTCAAACCTCAAGGTTTCTGGAATCCCCCTTTAACCAAAAAAAAAAAAAAAGAGAGAGAGAGAGAGAGAAGAAGTAATTACAGTGCATTAGTGCAGATAGTTAAGTCACTTTCCAAATAACTTCTGAGGATTCCAGGGAAGCGCTGCTTGCAAATTTTGATAATCATTGCCTCTTCTCACTGTCAATCACTTTACTCAGTAGCTGGAGTAATCTCAAGATGTAGATAGTATCATGTCCTTTCCTTATTTAAGGAAGAGTGGCTACTTATTTTACTTGATCAAGTCAGACATCTTTAAGCACACAGAGTTCCTCTGCTTACCTTTCCAGGTCAGTTGTTACTATCATCTTTCACCATTGTTGTTTTGCAGCCTGAAACACACCACATTTCTTTCTACCTCAGGACCTTAGCATATGTCCTTTCCATCATGAAATGTTCTTCCTTTCCTTTTCTGCCTCCCAACAATTCTTTATTCTTTGGGTGTCATTTTAAATGTTATTCCCTCAAAGCCTTCGTGTGACTTTGCCTGCCAGTTGAAATTAGCTCCTCTTGTAACAGCTTCTAATAGAATCCCGTACCTTTTCTCAGTGATTATTTAATAACTGTTCCCTCCACAATGCTTAAGTTTTAAAAAGGCTGTGACTGGGTCTTTTGCTACATTCTATCTCTAGAGTCCTTAAGAAATTACCGAATGAATGAACAGATCTGAATTACTGTTTGTGGTTACCCTGGTGATTTCTGGCCATTTCATCTTAACTTCTATTTCAACACATCAGTTTATCTTGGCCTCAGAGCATGAATACCATTTTCCATTTCACTTTGGCTCTAATACCTCCAAAATTCATGAGTGGTGGTATTCATCTGCTAGTGTTTATCGTGGGCACATTGCTCTCCTGAGTGTGTTTGACATTGTTTGACTACACTATGCCTCCCTTCAATATAATTCTATCTGTACTACTTAAGAAAAATGTCTCAAAGTTTCTTGCATATGGCCAGTTTTCATCTATAGATTTTTTTCCCCTCCTTCCCCCTTAAAAATATTGTATTAGATATTTCAGTTGGAATTTGAAAATTTTAATGGGGACAGGGAAATAAAAGCTGCTCTTATTTTACTAAGCTTTCAATGATTTCCTCACAGAGTATGGTCCCTTTTCTCTGCCTTGTCTGTTAGGTATTTATTATTTTATTTTATTTTTATCAGCAAGCATTGCATTCCAGGAAATTATTATGCATATTAAAAACTCAAAAGTATCCATGCAGCTTGAAATAATCCTGTAATAGATTGTGCAGATAGCTTCAGAGGAAGGTTTCATAACTCCAGTAACATCTGCATTTCATAGTTGATTGCGTGCCCTTGTGCAATGAATCAGTACTGTCACAAACACTTCATACTGTTGATTGGCTCCAACATATTGGCATTTGAATGTTCATCACCTTTATCAAAGTAGTTCAGTATTGCTAACTCCACTTCTAAGGGGTGGGATCATTGTAACCTTGTCCATAACTTGGATGAAGAGCAGAGGCAAGGCTCCATGGGGTATGAAAGAGCACTAGAATTCCTCCACTTTATGAAGGAATTTAGGTATCATGAGATAAAACCCAACCACAAATGTGTGGCAATATGAAACACTAAGGTGTGGTTAACATATGGGCATAAAATGAAATTACTATGTAAAAAACACTGTCCTCAAAATAGACTTATTCTTTTGGACTATATATTGGAGAATGATCTTGGAAGGAAGAACTTTCATTACTAGCTGGTTGTTATTCATTAGAAGACTTTATGAGTAGTTTTTATGTATCCTCTTAAATAAGAGTAAAAATTTTTTTTGTATATACCTGAGACAGCTAAGTAGAGAAGTCTTTCCAGGACTGAAACCAACACATCATTAATTTTATCTAATGCTTCCCAAAGTGGTCCAAATTACATAATATTTTCCCCTCACCTAATAGAGTTAGTAAGTAGGAAGTAGACTAAACAGAACATGGTATTTTTCTTTTTTTTGCACTATGGAAATGGAGTATATTTAATTATTTATTTATTTTAATATATTATTATAAATAGATTTGATGTCAAATATTGAGAATATTTTGGAACCTCTGCTTTGAAATAAAAAGAATATACATGTTTTATTCTTTATAGTAGTTATTATAAATAGTACCTACTAAAGGGGAAAGTGATGGGGAATGATATTGGCAAAATCATATTGTTGTATTGTGTGTACGTATGAACATGTAACAACGAATTCCACTATTATATACAACTACAATGCACCAATAAAAAATGTGGAAAGAGAAAAAAATAGTTAAATAAATAAATAGATAAATAGATACTTACTGTAGGTATTTTATAGTTTAAGTTTTAAGGTAGATGATACTAAATTTTCTTCTCCTAAGAACTTCTAAAAAACAAATGTGGTAAGGATACAGTGGCTATATAGCTAATTTTGCTTTATACAGATAACACATGGATTTTTCTTTGTTCAGTAAAACATTTCAGAAGTCTAAAGTACACTATGAATCTTCTCTCACCATTACTATTTCACATCCCAAGATAACCCAATGTAATCAGCATCAAGATGGTACATAATGGGCTGGGACTGTGGCTCAGTGGTAGAGCGCTTGCATTGCATGCGTGAGGCACTGGGTTCGATCCTCAGCACCACATAAAAATAAATAATAAATAAAGATATTGTGTCCATCTACAACCAAAAAAAGTTTTTTAAAAAAAGATGGCACATACTTTCCACACCTTTGTCTAGATTAAAATGAATAAAATTAATATAAATTTATACATTGAGGGAAAACATGAAATAAATCAAGGCAATACAAAAAAATTAAGTGTATTATAAAATTACTATAATCAAAAGGGCTGAGGAGTAGTTCAGTGCAAAAGTGCTTGCTTACCATGCATGAAGCCCAGGGTTTAATCCCTGTACTGAAAAATGAAAGAGTATTGAGTAAAAAGTGAACTTTTCACATGTCCACCTCCTATATTCTGTGCAGCTATCACACATGATCAGTTAGTGTCAGCTTCCTGTTCAGTTTCCAGTGGTTTTCCATCCTCTATAATAGTGACATCCAGGAGAGCTTTCTATAATAATCTGGCCTTAAAATGGCAATTTCCCTGTTTCTAAAAATCATTATAAAGTACCTACAATTTCCACCTGGTCCTGCATAGGGTGTCCAGATTATTCTATCAAGACATTGAGTTCCTTGTTTAATGATGCAAGCTGGTTTTCAGAATGCAGGCACAGAACAATAGGACCTGACCTAGAATGACCTGGAAGTCCTGGTAGATCCCAAAGGCTTCCATGGATGAACCCGAAGGAACAAAGAATAGGGTCTCAGGGCCCTGAGTTAAAGGCAAGGGGTGCCATCAACAGTTGCAGGTGGACCAGATTAATGAAGACACTGGAAACTCCCCAACTACAACCAATCAGCTCTCTACTGCCTCTATCCCAAACTGCTTAAATTCCTTTGTGATGAGTGGATCAGGGAGACAAATTTAAGAATGGTTCCTCTCCCCTTGCTGCTCAATCCACGATAAAGCACTTTGCTTTTGCAAAATACAGTGCCATGGTCTCGGCTCCTGTGTGGGATATGCAGCCAGACCTTGCTCAGTATCAGAAGTGTACATTCATATGTGAGAGGGAACCTACTGGCTAGGTGTTTTACCATCTTCTTTCTTTCAAACTTTACAATACCCTGGCAATATGTCCCCCTCCCTTTCGCCAATAAAGCAATTGTCTTCAGCAAAAGATCAAACAATGAAGGGACAAATGGGAAAAGCTGTGGACAAAAAACTAATTTTACAAAGTAAAAATGCCTAACAAAGGAGAAGTTGCTCAACCTTACTAGTAATCAGGAAAATAAAAATAAAGCAACACAATAATTTGCCATTTGATTGGTAAAAGTAGCACAATAATTTTCCATTTGGTAAAGTATAAAGTTCTGAAAATAGTGGAGAAAGTGTTCACTCAACAAACTTCTTGTCTATCTCTTTTTAAAACGAGGATTGAACCTAGGGACACTTTGACACTTTTATTTTGAGACAGGGTCTCACTAAGTTGCTGAGGGTCTTGCTAAATTGAGGCTGGTCTCAACCTTGCAATCCTGCTGCCTCTACCTCCTGAGTTGCTGGGATTATAGGTATTTTTGAGGGTGTCATATTCTAATTCAAAACCATTTTGCCATAAAGATTAATTCGAGTTAAAGACAACTGAAAAGCAGCAGATGCAGGCAAAACTCTCTGGCCTTCCCCTTTGTGCCTTAAAGCAGGGAATAAGTTTCCTTATGTAAAGGCTACTTAAATTTTCCACTTGTAAAGGTGTCTCTCCAGTACCAGGCAAAGATGACTTCTATTTGCATAATAGCCCTTATTAGACAACCTTATCTACCACACATTTCCTGGTCAACTTTCCACAATATACTGCCCCTGGGAGTCCAAGCCCCCTTTCTTTGGTGTAGTCACTTCTCCACAATTTATCACCCTTTGTTAAAATGCTATGTATAAGCTCCCAAGTCTAACTGCTTCTTTGAGAATATACCAAGGAGTAGATATAAGAAGGGGATGCCCACAGAAAAGCAATTAAAAAGAACCTCTGTTAACATTTTAACTGAATTTGCTGCCAGAGTTTTATTTCTCTTCCCATAAAAGGTTATAAGTTGTATGTTTTCCATAGTCACACTGCATATACATAATATCTTTTTTTCTGATTCTCCTTACTTTCTACAAGACCCTATGTACATAAAAAAAGAAAAATAACATCAATAGACAGAGACATTTTTCCTGTTTACTTATCTTTTGTTGGTTTAATTTGTAGGTCCTAAACACAGGACCTTCAACCACTGCTGAAGGTACTGATGAAATCAGACAGATAAAAATCTCTGCTACCCCAATGATTTGTAAACTTGAAGGTAACTAAATATCCATGTAAAAGAAAATGGTTAAATTACGATGCATCTATAATATGGAAAACTAGAAAATAGTTAAAAATAAAAGAAGGTAAAATAATTAAGGATTGATGCAGACTGGGGAAGGCAAGATGCTGTTTACTGATAAAAATCAAGCTGTGGAACAATAAGTGAAGTATTATCCCATTTATGTAAAAATAAAACATTTTTAAAGCTATTACGTAACCTGCACAATCCTGGACAGTTTGCACCCTCATTTTCAAAAGAGCCTTAGAATAGGATCATATTCTAAGAAACAACTGTCCTGCAGCCAAAGATAATTGAAAGCAATGTGCATTCTTATTGCACTTCCCTGGAATATTGCCAAAAGGGGAAGTACAGTCAACTCTTTAAAATGCTCTTTTTTTCTCTCTTTCAGTCTCAGTTATCTCAGACTAGCTCATATTCCTCTCTTCTTATGCCCTAAAAGTCTCCCCTAGACCCAACAGGATTGAACTTTTTTGTTTTCTGCTTTTCTTTCAGCCTTCTTGATTTATTATTTTCTCTCCTTACTCGTTTCCCTTTATTTCAATGTAAATTCCCTGGCTTCCCAAGACCACTCCTGGTCTTCCTCTAACATGCATATTAAGGGCTCAGGACTTGGTGACTAATTGGGGGCAGGAGTAGCACTACAGGAGAGGGAAAAACATGTGCTCACTAAACAACTAATTGAGAGAATCAGAAAAAAAGATACGTATATGCAGTGTGAGTACATCTATGGAAAACATACAACTTATAACCTTTTATGGGAAGAGAAATAAAACTCTGGCAGCAAATTAGTTAAAATGTTAACAGAGGTTCTTTTTAATTGCTTTTCTGTGGGCATCCTCTTCTTATATCTACTCCTTGGTATATTCTCAAATATTAATGATAAACATGTATTTTATAATATTGGCATACCATAAAGAAATATAATTTTGTAGATGTCAGCTAATTTCCAGATTCAGAGACATCTAAGAGCATTTGCCCAAAGTAATAAGAAGTCTCCAGAGAGAAAATTGGAAGTCAGGACATTCAGGTTTGTTCAATAACTTTTTTTTTATTGATACTGGGAATTGAACTTAGGGGTGCTTTACCATTTAGCTATATCTCCAGACCATTTTATTTTTTGAGACAGGGTCTTCTGATTTGCTGAGGCTGGCCTTGAACTTGTGATCCTCCTAAGTTTCTGGTATTACAGGTGTGCAACATTGTACCTAGCTCCAGTAAGTTTTGGATGTTCAAAAGACATCTGAGGGGCTAGGGCTGTGGCTCAGTGGTAGAGTGCTTGCCTTGCATGCATGAAGCACTGGGATCAATCCTCAGCACCACATAAAAATAAATAAAATAAAGAAATTGTGCCCATCTAAAACTAAAAAAAATTTAAAAAGACATCTGAATATAATGACAATCTAAATATAATGTGGTGTCTTTCACTTGCTATTTCCACTAACTCCTCGCTGTATGGTTAGGTTCTTTTAAGAGGTGAGCCTTAGAAGAAAACCTGAATAAACTGATTACACTAAAACATTCGTTAGCCCCTGCAGAAAAAGGAGTAAAGTACGGAGACAAATTGTGACACAAAAGGGCAACAGAAGCCTTTGCTTCTGTATGGCCCACACCTTGGCTTGAGAGCTTTCAGGGTTCCAGAGACCCAGATCCGTTTTGATGCTTGGCAGGCTTCAGAGTGTCAGGGATGGAGCTGTGTGAAAAAAGAAGCACATTAGCTAGGAGCTTCTCCTGTTAGTTGGTCAGGGAGTCTAGTTGTCTCAGCAGCAGATATCAACCTAAAGTCCATAGCAAGAGGAGAAGTGAGCTTATTTAGGAGGCATCTGAGATAATGATTGGGAATGGCCAGGAATATTTGGGGAATGGAAGATTCTTATCAGGTCCCTTAGAGGATGGTGCATCAAAGAAAAACCTGAAAACTTGGCTAACCTAATGCATGGAAAAATTGTTTTTTCCCTCCTTTTTGAATATATCATCTACTTTATTTTTACTGAACATAGAGCTTCTGCTTAAAAATCGTCCAGCCAGCTCTCCTTCTTCACCTTCTTCCAGCTCACATTTTTAAATTATTGCAAGCATGTTAGTTGAGGAGAAAGAGTATGTAAAGTGTAAATATAATCTTATGATTGCCCTTTTATAAAACTTGTTTTGAGGGAATGGATAATGGCAAAACTCATACCACGTTTGGCTAGTAAAATATTAGGTTTTGTCAAATTCAATTAATTGTTTCAGAGATAATTTGATACATATTTACATTCAAACTGGTGGAACAATTCTACAAATTAATGTTCTTGAAAAAAGATTTTATTAAGCTTGCTGAGATACTGACAGATGATATTCTAAATTATTTTTGTGTCCTTGTTCTTCATATATATGGACAAGCAAATATATCTTTTGGAAGTTCATTCTTTGAAATGATGTCATATTTAAAAATTGCAAATAATATAGATATCTGATATGATTGTGTATCTGATAGGCTTGGGATCCATGATTTGGATTTCATTATTTTTCAAAATTTCTGTTCAATAACTGCTTAGCTTTCCAGGGACTGCAAGTTTATGAGTACAAATAGTCTCCTGGTTTTTCTAAAACAAAAACTAGCTGTTTGGCAGGCAAAACATTTCCACGGAAGTGATCTCCTTTTCTCACATTAAATAACAAAGACTAAATTTTTCTAAATGTTTTGTCTATGCAACATCTTTAACACTTTAATTGATTTGAAACAATCTTGGCCTTGTAAAGTATGCTCACTAACCAGTGAGGTTTTTCTTCTTCCTTTGAACCAGTGTGAGCATTTTACAACACCTGGTTCTTTGAAAAGCAGAACCCACACACCATACCTACAACTTGGCATACAGCCAAGAAAGTCCTTTTGTGTGTATGTGTTTGTGGTGAATCACTCATAGCCTGTACGATCTATCAAAATAGCTTTGTGTGAAAACATTGTTTTCCCTCTTTTTTTTCTGATGACTCAGACTTCGGTGCTTTCATGTCTAAATTCTCTTTTCTTTCTCATTTCTCGTCATGTTCATGCAGAAGATGTTCTTTCACTAGTTCCAAAATTTGTATTTCTATATTCTGTCAGTTTTCATCTTGAAACATACACACAGCAATATGCTCTGAATCATAAAATTCTGCATTAAATCCCAACACTTAAAAAAAATATTCTCAACATAGGTTTACCTGCCCTTCTGTTCCCGTTTTTATTTAGTTCAAATTCATTAACATTTTAAAATTCATTAGCATTTGTGAAACTTGAAACTTTATTTTAATGTTAGAAAGATTTTGGCTGCAAGCAAAATAAAAACCAATGAATACATAGTGGCTTAAACCATAAGAGAACTTAACACCTCTGGGGTAAATGTGGAAAGTATGGGAGTTCAGGTTAATTCAATTAGTAGGTCAAGAGTAGCTTCAAAGACTCAGGTTCTTTCCACCTTTTCCTCCATCATTCTTTTAAGTCAGTTTTATTGAAACATAATATATATAATAAAATTCATCAAATTTAAGTGTACAATTAGTTTTGACAGACGTCTAATTATGTAACCACTACTACAACCAAGAACTTGAACATTTTAATCCATCTGCAAAGTTCTGCTAGTCACTCTGCAGACAATCCTGTCTGCTCAGCATAATCCCTAGCCATTTCAAATAAATGGAACTATGAATATATTCTCTTTGATGTCTTTCTTTCACATAGCACTTGCTTTTGAGGGTTATTCAAGTCATTTGTATCAGTAGTTTGGTCCTTTGTAGTAGGGAGTGATATTCCACTACATAAGATACACTGTTATTGATTCATCCATTCACCCAGTTGTGGGATTTTGTTTTCAAATTTTGGCTATCATGCATGAAGCTGTTAATAAATAATCATATATATGTCTTCAGGTAGATATAGGTTTACATTTATTTCTCTTGGGGAAATATCTAGGAACATGGATGCTGGGTCATATGTTATTTATATCTTTAAAAAGTTACAGTAGTCACCCCTTGTTCAAAGTTCCACTTTTTGAAGTTTCCATTACCCATAGTTAACCATGGTTCAAAAATATGAAATGGAAAATCCCAGGAGTAAACAATTTATAAATTTTAAATTGTACATTGTTCTGAGGAGTGTTGACATCTTGTGTTGTCCTGCTCTGTCCTGCTCTGTCCTGCTCTGTCCTGCCTGAGATGTGACTCATCCCTTTGTCTAGCATGTTCACTCACCTTGTATACACTACCCAGCTGTGAGTCGATTAGCAGCTTCCTGGGTTTTCAGATTGGCTTTTGAAGTATCTCCGGGCTTGTTTTTAAGTAATCCTTACATAGTAGATAGACTAAACTACGGCATGGTGCCCACATAATTCACCACTCTTCATCTCCTCCTATAGCCATTGTCTCATCTGTCATCCATTACAGGAAGAAGAGTGAGTAAATCACAGAGCAGTGAGGAACTGCACCTTAAAACCTCAGTTCTTGCATCCCGGTGAAATAAAATTTAAAATCAGATACAAAAAATCAAGCAAAAGGATTTTATTGAGTTAAAGAAAGACTCAAGCAAAGATCTCTCTCTTTCTGTCTCTCCCTCTCATCTCCCAGTAAAGACTGACAAAGGAAATAATGCTTCTTCCAAGTTTATTACTATTTGCTGTTTATCAGGAGAACTGGAGTCCACCTTCTGCAGTCTTTACCAATCAGATGATCATCTCCTCTTTCGTGTTGGTCCTCTATGGAACTGTCATGGCAATCATCCTATTCAGGGTGGCTTCCTGTACAAGTCAAGCTTATGTTCACATGGGTGTTGGGGTCAATGACCAGGCAGACTTCATCTTACTGTACCTGTGCTACTAATAGCTACTTCATCTTACTGTACCTGTGCTACTAATATTCCCTTCTGAGATACATTGAGAAACCTATGGCCATAAATCCTAACTTTACAATGACCTCAGTAGATCTTTACAATGACCTCATGGATCTTTCCCCTTTTTAAATGTATTTCTTTATTTCCATTTGTTTATTGTCAGGGTTAGTACATCTGTTATTCAACAAGGTACTTGAATATTTATTACAAGCAATCCAAAGAGCCCCCCTCCCCCGAACCTGCTGTTATTGGTTCACATTTCTCTGCTCATTATGAACTATTACTAACAAGTACAAAAAGATATTTCAAGAGGGAGCAAGATGATATTCCCATAACTTTTTTATTATAACATTATTTTAAGTGTTCTAGTTTATTATTGTTGTTGTTAATCTCTTACTCCTCCTAATTTATACATTAAACTTTATCCTAGGTCTATGTGGATAGGAAAAGCATGGAATGTTTAGGGTTTGGGGCTATTCATGGTTTCAGACATCTACTGGAAGTCCTGGAGCATATCCTGTGTGGATAAGGGAGGACTACTGGATGACAAACTGCCCAATTATTTTCCAAACCAACTGTACCATCAACAATATAAGGAAGTCACAGTTGCTCTGTGACTACATCCTTGCCAACACTTGGTACCTTAACTGTTTGAAGAGTAAGTTTTTAATTTTGAAGCAGTTAACTTATACATGTCTTCATTTATGTTTCCAGGTTTGTTTAATTATTTTATACTTTCAAAGTACACAAACTTACATATCACAATGATTTTGTGTTAGATTTTCTTCCAAAAGTTTTATAGTTTAAGCTTTTGTGTTCAGACCTATGTCTGTAATCAATTCCACATTAATCTGGAGGTGCAGTGTGAGGCTTTTGCTTTTATTCCTTTCTTTTTTCTTTTCTTTCTCTCTCTCTCTCTTTTTTTTTTTTTTTTTTTTTGGTATTTGCACATAACCAAGTGTTCTAACATCATATTTGGAATGTTCTGCCATTCCTGGTACATTCAACTTGTACTTTTTCCTACCCTCATGGTCACAAGATGACTGCAGCTGTTCTAGACATCATATTTAGAACAATGCCCAGACAGACCTCTCTTTCTAGAAAGTGTTCACGAAAATTTTTTCACCTCTTATTTCCTTGTCTGACACATGTATACTATTTACTGTCTAAAGCAATCACTGGAAATAGGAATGAGGCCACCATGATTACAAGAACAACATAATATGTTTTGTATAATCATTCTAGGTTCTAGGGACACAGTAGTGACTAAAAAGGCAAAAAAGCTGCCTTCCCTCATAAAGCATGCAGTTTACTGAGAAAGACTATTCGGGTGTTGTCAAAATAAATGAGTAAAATGTATAATACATTGCCATACAGTAGAAAGTGCTAGTGGGATAAGAGGAAAGGGGCTGTGAAATATTGGAGATGGGTTGAAATTTTGGATAAGGGTGGTTAGGAAAGGTCTCACTGAGTTGACTTCTGAATACATACCTGAGAAAGTGATGCACTAGGCCATATAGATACCAGACTGAAGAGTGGTCCAGGAGGAAGGAAAATGCAAAGCACTCAAGAACAGCAGGGAAGCCATGGTGGTTGGCGAGAAGAAAAAAGAGACAGGAGAGATGAAGAACAGGTAAGATTATTCAGGGTAAGTTGTTCTCAAGCAAGGACAAATTGGTAATATTTGGGGATATTTTGGTTGTTATGACATGTGTGGGAGTTGTTAGGGGGAGGGCTAGGGGATGCTGCTGAATATCCTGCTATGTACAGGACAACCTATCTCTTTACCCTCTTCCTATCCTTTCCCCACAATAAGGAATTTTCTGGCCTGAATATAAAGAGTGCTTGGGATGAGAAATGCTGTTTAAGATCATGGTAAGGACTAGTTTACAATGAGTAAATTAGAACCATACTGAAGTGTTTCAAATACAGGTGTTATTTAAAATAAGCTTCTAAAAGGATAAATTGGCTGTTTCTTGTGAATAAACGGAGTAGAAGGAAAACCACACTTTTCCACACAAGAGAATATGGCTTGGATCAGGATCATGACAGTAGGAGTGATTCAGTGGTGGATTCTGGTTATATTTTGAGGGTTAACAGGATTTACTGACACTCTAGATATATGCTTGAAAAGAGAATAATTTTCAGTAATCTGCTCTGGCTGGTGCTGGAAATAGATCTTCCCAAAGAGAGTAACCTGGGGAACTGGTAGAAATCTGAGCATATTTAAAATAGAGGTGGGTGGGTAAGTACTGGATATTAGAATAAGCAACCAGTCCTATCCTTTGCATATATATCTTATGAAAATAAGAATGGGCATTGATGGATTAGTGTATAATGATTCTAAGGACAAAACTGTTCCATAGGCTAAGTCTCTTTAAAAATGCTTTCATATCTGTGGCATATATATATATATATACACACACACACACACACATATATATTTTAATGTCTTATGCTTTCTTTCATTTTGGTGGCAGTTTTATTAATGTCGGAAGTTTCAATTCCTTCCTTAATTCATCCAAGTCATTAAAGAGCTCCAATTTTACTTTCAGTATTTATAAGAAATTCTAAGAAATTACTGACTTTGGGCTGGGATTGTAGCTCAGCGGTGGAGCGCTTGCCTTGCATGCATGAGGCCCTGGGTTCGATCCTCAGCACCACGTACAAAGCAATAAAATAAAGACATTGTGTCCATCTACAACTAAAAAAAATTAAAAAAAAAAAAAAGAAATTACTGACTTTTCCTATGCAGTGTTAATGTATTGTTTAATGTTTTCTGCACATTTGATGTATTCTAAAATACTATAAGCTCATTATGCGTCCTTAAGTGTTGAAAAAAATTCAATATATTTCTCTCAATTGTCAAAATATCTTTACAATCAATAATATTATAACCTAATAAGTGTGGTTTTGTCCATTTCACAGATGAAACACCTGAAGCTTGGTAATTACATTTTTAAGATTATCCAACTAGTTCATGGCAGGACCAGGTCCTGAGCCAATGTGCCTTTGAGGATTTAAATGCTCTCACACCATCACCCCGCTCCTGTTCCAGAGGGCTTGGGCAGTGTGGCTAGCTGCTTGGTGAGTGCTTGGAAAGGACTTGTTGCTTGATCTGGAAGTTAGTCCATACAGGTTATGGGAGACCGGGAGACCTAACACTCTTCTTACAAAGTGCATGTCGCTTGTTCCACCCCATACTGAACTGAAGGCTCACCTGCCAGCTCGGGCAGGCTAGGGTGGATGGAAATACTTCAGTCCTATTTCTGATTTAGCCCCGCCACCTGCTCTTCTCCCAGCACAAGCCCGTGCCCTGGCCGCTGGAGGGAAGGCGCCGGATGCGGCCTGTTAGCGGCTCGTTGCTTCGGGGCGGCGCCGGGCGCAGCTGAGTCAGCCCGGCCCCTCCGCGGGCCGCCTGCGCGCGGGACTGGAGGCCGCGCCCCGCCGGGCCCCGCGCACTGGCGTCAGGCGGCGCGTGGCGGGCGGCGGACACCGAGGCCGGGTCAGTCTTTTGCTCTCGGGGGTGGGCCTGGGCCGAGGGTGCGTCCTGGGCCGGCCTGGACGGAGGGGTCGCTGGTGGGTCCTTAACTTTCCCAACTCCGTATGAGAACCCGGCACCCGCTTCGCGGCTTTAGCGTCTGCTGAAAGCCGGGGCGGAGTTTAGGCTGGGAGTGTGGAGTTTCTTGTTTTGCCGGTGCGCAGGGAGCTGGAGGCGGGAAGTTGGTGTGCAGATGCCGGCGGCTTCGGTGGGGTTCGGGCCAGCGCAGGGCCGGCGGCCTCTAGGGAAAGGGCGCGCGGGGCAGGTGGGCCGCGCTGACCCAGCTCCCGCTCCGGGGGCCAGTGGCCTCCCAGGCCCTGAGCCTGGCCCTGAGTGGTGTTAAAGTCCCAGGGTACCGCTCTGTGCCCGGAAACTCATGTTAGCTCTTCATCATAACCCAGGGAAGGGACCCAGAAAAAGGCACACCCATTTTGGGGCCTGGCCTTAAAAGAGGCCGCTGCTCTCCCCCCGCCCCCCATCTCCCCGGGACACCGGGTCTCCTGTGTCTTAAGCCCTGATGCCATCGCCTTTCATGAAACTGCCTTTGTCTACTTAATTGGAATTTTTTTGCCATACTCAACAGTTGCTTTTCAAAGACTTCAAAGTTTTAAATTAGTAAATTCTTCCTGGGCATCAGTATGCATAATGTGCTGATGAAGGGGAACTCCCAATAAAATTTTCCCTACTTTATGATACAGTACCCTAGTGATGATTGACCAAATTCCTGGCTTCCCTTGTGTGTCTGCCAGGAGGACAGGTTAATATTGATAAGGAACCTTGTTGTGTTCCTTCGTCATACCTAGGATGTTGATACTGATGTGTAAATGACAGGGCCCTGGGTTCAATGAGTGAAGGAGGGAAAAAACCTGTTAAAAGGAGCAGATCCTTTCTCATATGGAAGATAGGAAGGTATAGGAAAAAAACCTTAACATTTATATGTACTGAATTTATACATAAATTTTCTATGTAAAGTTCTTAATTTAAAAAATTATTTAGAAATACTTAGAGGCTCATAGTTACTTCCACATTTAAATTAGTTTCAGTTATTTATGCTGGTATATTTTTTCCTCCTAAAGTTCTCTTTCAACTCAAAATCTCCCACTGTGAAATATTCTAACCTGTGTGCAATTATAATTAATTGATGAAAATCATATGTCTCATATTGTGGTCCTTGTTGATAAGACAGGACACAGCTGTACCCTGTACCCCTTTTTGTTTTTTTAGGCTATACCTGGGATTTGACCGAGGAGCTCAACTATCATGGAGCTACATCCCCAGTCATACTATTTTTGAGACAGAGTTTTGTTGAATTGCCTGGACTGGGTTGGAATTTATGATCCTTCTGCCTCAGCCTGGAGTTGCTGGGAATACCAGCCTAGGATCACCAAAGACAGGGCTTTTTTTTACTTTGAGGGGAAGAAGGCAAGAAAGAGTAGCCTGTGCCAGCCCTGAAACTACCCAGGGATTTAATCTGCTTAATTATATATCCATGAAAATTCCTTGGTTATTTAACAAATATTTACTGAATACCTACTCCTTCAGAGGATTTGCTTGGTGGCAACAATGTACATTGCCGTTTTCTATGTTGTTCTAATTCAAAGTTGTATTCTTTCCTAGCCACTCAAGACCTTTCACACAGTGTTCTTAAGGGAGTATTTGCATGTATATGAAAATTATTTTCTCTACCTTGTTAAAAATTGCTAACTCCTTCTTAAGGTATATTCGGTAATGTTACTATAGATGCCCTAAAGGAATGTTAGTTAAAATCAACTATTTTATATATGACTAAATAACTGAAATATTAGTTAAAATATTAAAATGAAATTCAGTAGATTGGTTGTTTTTGGTTTTTAATAACCTCTTAGATTTCAAAATTGTAATAAATGTGAATTTCTAATTGAATGTAGTGGGTGGATTTCCCTAAACTGAATTGACTACTGAATCCTAACTTCTGAGACACTGAAAATTCCTCGGAGAAGAACTTTTGGGAAATATGTTTTAACTCTACAGTTTTGTTTTTATTTTTAACCATTTATCTCACCTCTTATGCCAACAGGAGTGATGCCACCAAGAAGAAATGGGAAATACAAACTTCCTGTTCCACTTCCAGAAGGCAAAGTTCTGGATGATGTAGAAGGAAAACAATGGGTGCTAGGCAAGATGATTGGCTCTGGAGGATTTGGATTGATCTATTTAGGTAAAGTTAAACTGTAAATCACCAAATATTTTTATCTATGTGATATAACTGTAATAAACGATATTTTTAAAAATTGAAACTCAATGTAGAATTCATAGATGTGCTTTGTTAAGTGATTTAAAGAATGTTAATGTCTAGTACATTAGCTTTAGGTTTAAGACATGACACTCCCTGTTGTCCATGTTTTCCTAAATGATTCTTAGAAGTCTTTTCAGAGCAATTAATTATACAATCTGCTAGACAAAATGTGAATGCTTTTTTGGTTTTGAAAACTTGTTTTCCTGGAAACACTTTTTACAGCTCAGAAACCACAACTGTCTAAATATAAACATTTTCTGTTTGTAAATCCTAATTATTAATATTTAGGTAAATACAAATGTCTAATCAATGCTCTACTGGAGAATTAAGGTTTAATAACCAAGCATCTATTGCATGGAATGAATTAACTTATCCCTTGTGTGTCTAGAGTGATACTAGTTGTGTTCCATCCTTTGGATAATTGAGAAAGTGGACACATTGTTTTCTTTGTTCTGTGGCATAGATAGGGAATCCTAGTTGGTTGTACTTCTACAATGCATTTACATATTTAAAATTTAGATCATTCAGATCTTCCTAAAATCTGTGGTGCAGTGAGCAAGGTCTCCATTGCAAGATTTGATTTGATGAATAATAGTGATTTTTTTTTTTAAATACCCTAGGGTTGGAGAGTGGTGCAGCTTTGTGGTATAATGTTGCTTGGCACATGAAAGGCTCTGGGTTCCATCCCAAGCACAAAGATGACAACAAATAAACCACAAAGATAAATTCTTCTAAAAGGATTGACTTGCAATACTTTTTCTGGAATCCTCATCAAATATTTTTAAACAAACCTGTTGCACAGATCATGAAAGATGGAGATCTTCTTCTGATAATATAGTTTTGAATGAATAAATGAATTTCAGTTAATAAGCAACTGCTTCTTACCCTTTTAGTCTTATTGGAGAGACAAGATCAGCCCAGAAGAATCACCTGGGCTAAGTGCAGTTTCCCCATTTAAAAAGTTTGAACTTGATTGAAAAGTGCTGTGCTGTTGAGTGACACAGGCAGCACTGTTCAATAGAAATGTAATGTGAGCCACATATGTAATTTAAAATTTTCTAGGAAACACATAAAAAAAGTTAAACAGGTGAAATTTGTTGTAATAATTTGCATTATTAGGTTTAATATATCCAAAATACCATTTTAATATGTTAATATAAAATAATATTTTGCTTTTTTAGTGAAAGTCTTCAAAATCCAAGGAGCATCTAGTCTCAAGGTCCCAGTGCCACCTGTTGGATATCAGATGGGATAGTGCAGATAGTCAATGCTGCTTAGAGTCCAGAAAGAGTAGATTAAGTGTTGTTTGAGACTTCGAATTAGTGAATTGTCTTTTATAGCAGAGACTGAAGATCTCTCTGGTATACTGTCTTGACTCAAAGTCAGAGATATGAATTCAGGTAGATTATTTCTGATGTGGTTGAGCTATGGCCTTGATTCCCACAGTTTATCACTTATACTTTTAGTTTTCTAATGTTTGAATTATTTGGGTAATTTCAAAGAACTAGAGAAAAGCATTGAATGTAATCTTATCCCTTCTTGCTTCTTAAAATGTAAATTTTTTTGTATTAATACATATTTAACTTCAAGTGCATGTTTAAGATTATTATATCTGTGCATGTATGTATACATGTTTATACATGCTACTTGTTTGATTCCGGTTGTGAAAAGGGAATGTCTTTCCTTAGACATGAGATTTATTTGTTCCAATTCAAATACAGAAAAGTCTTGTCTTCTTTTAAAGTACTTGTCATATTTTTAAAATTCTTTCTTATGGCCAAAATAGTACTTATTTTAAACATATTTCAGAGTTCAATATTATATAGTACCCTCTACTATCTGAATTTTAGAACCTAGATCCTGGTATGGTTGGAGAAAGCCTTTAAAGAATAAAGCTATTTTGAGAAAAAGGCTCCATGCTTCAGAATGTATAATAAAGCTGTGTATTCTAAATGTTGTCATTGTTTAACCAAAAGTGATGCCAAAGAATCATAGAATCCATTTAACTTCATTAGACTTAGGTTTTTGTTATTTTTGAAACTATGTAAGAAATTACGTTGCTTTTTGCAGTTCACCATGGTTCGTATCACTTCCTATATATAAATTAAGAAGCAGTCATTTTCAAGTTTTCCTTAATAACTTTGTGTCCAGCTATATTCTTTTCAGATATTCTTTCCAGATACATGGTTCCTCAGACACTTTATCAGCATTTGTTGCCTAAAGCTGAGAAGAAAGCTGTGTCTAACTCCTTGTGCATGTGCAACTGTCCTCTAACTTTGAGATTAATAGCCCAGGCCTCTCAGTAATCAGTGACTTACAGGAAAGGGGAAGGGGCAGAGAAGTTTAGTGTTTACTCTTGACTCAGAGAAATGATGTGCCTGTAGCATTAATAGAAGTAGTTTTAAGAGGGAAAAGGAAACTCTGAATAGGAGAACAAAGTCAAGGTTCTTTCTTTGTGTTTGAACAGGGTGGGAGCAGGAAGAAAGGAATCTGGTTTAGGGTAAGGGGAAACCTGCTGTCATTTTAGTATCAAATGAATGAAAAAGTTTCTAAAACTCCAGGGAAACAGAACTGATGGCCTGAGTTCTTCTTTAATGCTAGGTATAAGATAGAACCAAGTAACCCAAGGGAGAGCTGCATAAATAAGAGCAGGGTTTTTTTTTTTTTTGATGTTAGGCAAATTTGAGTTGAATCCTGACTTGACTATGCCACTTAAAATGGGAGTGACTTTCACTTCCTTATTCTTTTGGAGTCTTTGTTTCTGTTTTGTATGATTGGGTTAGTAATAATTGTGAGGATTAAATGAGATAAGGTGTTTAAGGAATTTGAAATTTAGTAAGCACTTGATAAATGTAATTTACTTATTTGTTTAGAATTTCCCATTCTAAATATCTCATGCCAGAGTAGATTAGGATAGTGAAAAAGACCTTCATTAGAAGGATTTTCTGTTTATCCTGTTACGGATTTTAGAAGAGTTGTCTACTAATAAAGCTAAGAACATAGAGAATGTCCACAGAAGTCTTTGAAAGGTTTTTACCAACCTATATCTTGCTTCCCATCTAAAATTTACAGTAGTGGCATAAGGGAGGGTGAAAAGTTCTTATTTGAACTGTACCTTTTCTGCTTCAGATGAGAAAGATAAACTTCAGAAATTATTTAAAATCCAGAAGAGCAATTACAGAATAAACTTCAGCCAAATTTCTTTGCAGGATTTTCATATGAGTAAAACTAGATATGATTTACCTGTGGAAGTTTTACATTTTTGAAGTTGGGCATAGTGGTGACCAGTTACCCTCTTTGGAGTGTTAAGCACAGTTCAACAATTATTTGCTTGAGGAATTGAGACTGAGATTAGGGTACTCAATACATATAAGCATATAATACATTTGATCTCTTCCACAATTATAGATGTCACCCTTAATCCAGTGTGCAGTCTTACAGATGAATACCCTTGGTCACAAGGAGGATCAAGGCAAGGGAACTATCATGGAATCATCTGAAAGAATGTGCATATGCTTTACTGACAGTACATCAATAGTATGCTCTTGTGTATAGAAGAACACATTATTATAAATGAAACTAACTGTGAGGAAGCCTTACGAATGGATTATTTCTTTGTGGATAAGTGTTTAGATTTTATCCCAGGGACTATCAGACATTTTGAGAGTCATTCTGTCAGAATAGCTTAATTTTGCTCTTTAGGAACAGATGGAAACTTTTTTTGGGGGGGAGGGGATTTTTAGAAATTATAAAAAATTAAGTTATTTCACTGGTAAGAAATTTTTTTATAAAGAAATAGAATTGGCTGTAATGGATTGATTTTTTTCAAAAAGTCATACTGAATGGGGATTAAACAGGGGTGCTCTACCACTGAGCTGTTCCCCAGACCTTTTTATTTTTTTTATTTGGACACACAGTCTAAGTTGCCCAGTCTGGCCTAAAACTTGGGATCCTCTTGCCTTGACCTTCAGAGTAGTAGATTGATTTTTTTTAAGATATAAAGAATAATGTTCAGAAGAGACCAGTGTAATGCTAGCAACAAGGTAGAATTATTGTAACATACATTGCTTTATTACACATTTCAGTATTAAATTTTATTTTGGCAATGTTTTATATAGAAGGATTTAAGACAAGCAGTGTTATGGGGGAGAAAGAGTAATTGAAAATAAGTATAATTTCTGTGGGAACCTATCGTGTAAATAGTTCTCAGATGAAGGTATAGATGATAGTTGATATTAACTCAAAAAATAAATCATTTGGGATTTTTATGAATTTAATATACTTGTTGGATAGATAGATGAAAAATTAAAGTCCTTACAAGACAAATTTTAATTTTGTATGTGCTCTCCATTGGCTATTAATTTTGAGTTTTAAAAGAACATTTCTCTTTTACCTGTAAGTCCAGAAATCTAAGTAGTTAAGAAAGTTTGGGTCCTTTCTATTAAAAAGCGAAAGTTCTTGTAAAGCTTAGCCTTTGGTTCTGTTTTTCATGTTTTAAAAATGTCTGACCTCATTTTTAACATATTTCACATTATGCTTCTTCATTTTCAACATTTTTACTGTCAAACTCTTGCCTTAAGGGAAGGTTTATAAACTACCTCATTCTTCTGTGCATTTATATGTTATGTCTCTTCCACTGCACCTGTTACTATCTTGTAACTGTTTACAGTGTTCAAGGTTTTTTAATTTGAAACTTATTGCTATGGGGACATTTCTTCTTCATGAAATGAGCTCACCTCTATTGCCACACAATAAAAGAATTCTCAGCTTTTGAGAGCTTCTGGCTTCCTTATGAAATATGGATAGACTTCTGCTTCTAAAGTGTTTTAGGTTTTGTTTCTTTAGATAAGGGAGAAGAGGAATAAATAGTATGAGGTATGTTCCTCCTTTTAAGACAGGAATATCTGTTTATAAAATAAATAAGATTAAGGAACTTTAAACCTATAAATGAGAGAACTCACCAGAAATGAGCTATTTGAATAATGAAAATTTGCTATTTGCACTTAATGATACAAAGGTGCTTATGGATTTTATACTGCTTAGATACTTGGCTTTGCAATTCGTATTTCTTCAGAATGTTTGTCCCTTACAGCTCCATTATGTGAACTGTTTTTCCTAAATACTATGTTCTATATGGAAGAGCACTTTAGGAAAAAAGACAGATAACACCGCAATTATTGCATGGGAATTGTTAGACTTGTGTTTCTTTTAAAAAGATAGCCAGGTGGACCAATCTTTTCTTTAACATCTCCAATAGAGGGAAAGGATTCTGTAGAAAGACATCCATTGAAGGCCAGAAACATCTACAGATGCAATGTGATCCCAAGCAATGAAGCATGTGGCCCTTCATTGGCATTATATGATAACAGGAGGATCTTCTGGCAGAAGAACTGACTTTTGCTGCGTTCTGCATGCTGCCCCTCCAAACCCATCTTTGATTGGCACCTATGCCCTATTGAAACTGGCATCACACCTTCTGAATGGGCACTGTGCCAGGCTAGCAGATGGGTATAGGCAAAAGCATGCCAGAAACCCAGTATGTGAATCAAGTTTAAGTATCAGGGGCCCAAACTCCCATCCAGGGATGTAAAAACTGCAGTCTGTTGAGAGCTTTTTGTGCTTAAGGTTAAAGGACATGCCATTTCTACTCCAGCTTAGAGGTTGATTAATTTTGAAAGTCAAACAGGAACTCCTGTGGCTGTGTCAGGCAAAATTCTATCTTTGGTGAATGAGAATTACTACTTCATGTAGGGAAGAGAAAGTATTGTAATGAAGTTTCCAATGAGAGTTACTCTCCTGCAAGTGCCTCCAGCACTTAAGCAGCGTGTATTCAGTGGAGATGAATATTTCTATTCTCCAGCAGAGCCAGGTGCAATCAAAGCCAGATCTTCAACCTGCTGCAGTAAAGAACCCTAAATTTAGAAAGGGCAGGTGAAGTTTAGAAGAACTCCATGGTGGCAGCTCTTCTCACCATGAACTGATGGAGCTTCACAAAGTATATAAAGAAGATGATGAAGGAAAAACTCCAAATAAAAACCTTCAGAGTATTTCAGCCTGAAACAGAAAGATCTTTAACAAACCAAAGGAAAAAGTTTAGTCCTTTCTCCTCATTGTAAAAACCCTTCTGAATTTTTCTATCATCAAAAATTTAGCTTACCAAAATGTTAGAACCAACTTAATGCAAAAGGAATAAAACTTCTTATACTTATTTCATGGCATGTCTATCATGTATATAAACTTTGCTTCTTGAATAATGGATTTTGCATAAAATTGAGTTCTAAACATCATATTCCTTGTGATTGTCTCACACCCACTACAGAAATCCCCCCCACCAAAAAATGAAAAATAAAAAGACGGAACCATTCCTTGTGATCACTTCAATCATTTTGCCTAAATGCTCTTCAATTTACAGGGATGCCTGTAAGACCAGCTGTGGGCAAGAGCAGCTTTTTCTAATCGCCGTATAGCCACTGCTTTTGCTTTTCCACTGTGTAAACTTTATCTATGGAACAGATTCCATGAGACCGTTGTGAATACTTCAACGTATTCAAAACATATAACTGCCACAAATTAAACTACTAAAACTAAAGCTGGTGCATTGCAACTGCCAACTAAAACTGGCACGTCCCTCTGTCAGACTGCAGGAGAGTGTGCCATACAGTCCTCGGAAAACACAATTCATCCAGAACCACTCTTGTCACTTGCTCTGATATTAAACCAGAGAAAGTGACATTAATTAAAGAAGTGACATGAGCCAACAAAGGCAATGAAATTCTAAGCTTTGGCTCATGTGCAGACCTCAGTCCAACCTGTTCTGCTTAGGTATTATGGCCATTTCTGAAGAGGAGGAGTGTGACTACTTTTGCCCCTCCTCTCATCTTCCCATGCTGAAACATTTTCAGACAACTCACATTTTATATCCAGCATTGGGCTGGTTAATTAGTGTACTGGTAGTCACTGCAGGGCTTCCCAAAATACTGGTGTGGTTGCATGTGGTGCATTTACTGCACTTGGTAACTGCGAGCTGTACAGTTAGAGGTAGAGAAAGGGTAGTCTAACAAAAAGGCAGGCAACAGCCAGAGTACTTAGACTTGGTCGATTGGAAGCTAGGAGATCTGTTGCTAGGATTAGCTGTGGAAAACAAAGTGTGACTAGTAAAACTCTAGAAATTTTGTCATGCTAAAGATGCAAGTGGGAGCATCCATAACTTTTTTCTTTGTTTCCATAGTATGCTTTCTCATAACACTCAGTTTATTATTTCATATGATTACTCTCTGCATACTGTCTTTTCAAACCCTCTCACCCTGCCCTTGGGAAAGAGCATACTCACATGCATTGTAGTAAGTTCCTTATAGGCAGTCAGTCTTAGAGTTCTTAAATGTGGCCTTGCATATTGGTTTTTAAAAAAGGATTTGTAAATTAACTGTAGAACTAGTCTTATGGAAAAGTAAAAATCACCTTCCCAATAAATAGGTGGTCTATTTATACTAAATTTTGTGATCTCTACACTAAAATATGTAGTCTGTGTGTAAGGTACTATAGTTTTTAGATTTAGAGACATTATTTTGTGTATTTGGGGGAGTTGTGGAGAAAAGAATCTCAATTATTGTTTTAAGAATTTCCAAGTAGTTTTAAAATATAAGAAACCATGTACTTAATCCATAGATTGTAGGTTTCATTGGGAAAATTCTATTCTGCTAATGCAGAATATGGAGTCGTTTTTTAAAAAAAGATTTGGACATTATGTTAAGAAGAACAAGTTTTATGTTTAGAATAAAACAATTACACTGAATAGCATTTAATCAAAATAACCTAATAGCAAGTATAAACTTTTGTGGTGGGAAAAGATGGTGTTTACCACTAGATGAATTGATAGGTGTATATAAGAAATCACATCTAAGATCAGATTTTCAAAGACTGTGAACACAACTTTAACAGGAATTATTGAAATTTCCTGTGTGTGTGTGTGTGTGTGTGTGTGTGTGTGTGTTTCCCTGGGGATCAAACCCAGGGTAGGCAAGTGCTCTACCACTGAGCTGCATCCCCCATCCTGGAATTTCTTTTGATCCAAGTCAGTGAAAGTTTTGACTAAGGCTTTTGTACATAGGAGCTTTTGTTGTGGTTTCTGGGTACAGGTATTTTATGTTCGAGATCCAGAAATTTCTGTCTGTGTAATTAGTCATGAGGTTTTGATGTACATTTTTCATATCAGGCAGACAATGGCTTCAAAGAGACAGCAATGCTGCAAAGGAGCAAGAAAAGAAGGCCAAAGTTGACACACACAGAGGCAAAACAGTGTAGGAAAAATCAACACGTTTTGCAAAATCAATCATTGAAAATGTGTCAGTGTTCAGGAGACTGTCTTTAATTTGCAATCCAAGTGAAATAGAGTATTTAAATATGAGAAGCAGTATTATTGAGCCCAGCATGCCTGCTACCACTTGTTTGACTAGCTCAGAATAGAACACTGAGAGGCAAGGGCTCAAAGTTAAATGAACATTTATACATTTTAAAATCAAATGAAAGATTCAGAGTATATTCATGAATTAATTTTTTTCAGAATCCTAAATTTAATCAGCTGGAATTACTTTTAAAGTGTCATTCTATTTAACTTCGGGGAATGATGAATTTGCCTTTTAGTAGGGATGCTGTATTTTATCATGAAGATGAAACAAACTGTCTTTTGTTAATTATTCCCCAGAGACACTGGCCATTTTTCTCTCCTATGCTTAGTGTAGAGTAAAGGCAGCTTCCTACAAATTTATTTCAAGCAAGAGCAATTGGAAGCTTCAATATGTGTGGAAGAGGCACGTGGAGAACATAGCTTCCATTTCAGGTATTCTGAGTGCCACCTAATGAAACTCTTAGAGGTAATGTTACCAAAGCCTCACCTAGGAGGCCATGAACATAGAACATAGAAAAGTAAAGAAGGAAAGACAGCATCCCGGAAAGCGTAGCAGATGTGTCAGGCATGTACTCTTGACATCTAATAACTGCTGGTGGGACTGGTTGGTGAAATCCTGTTTAGGAAATCATCATTTTCATCATCAACTACTAAAGTCTTGCCCTTAGTATGTGCCTAGCTCTGTGTTAAGTACTTTACATCATTTCATTTAATCCTCCCAACAACTTCATCAGGATGATATTGAGGTCTGAGGAAGTTAAATAATTCGCCTCCAGGGCACAGTTTTAATAAATGTTTCCATCTCCATTTTGAACCCAGATTTCTGTGCTCTACTGATTGATATCCCTTGTCAAAGAACACTTTGCGTTTTTTTGCTAGCCAGAGAAGATAGTGGCAAATGGTGTGCTTATGACAAGCTCATTTCTAAAATAACAGCAAAATATGTAATTGATAGTATTGGCAGCTAATTTAAGAAATCTGTTAGTGATGATGCTTCTAATGTTGTCATTTTCATTCAGATTGACAGCTCAAGGCATAGAGCATCAGTGATGTGTTTTTAATATTAAGATCACCAAATCTGTGAAAGAACATCTGATATTTATAGTAAATCTCATGTTAAGCAGTGGAAAAAATATATTAAAAATGTGCTATACCTTAGATCAAAAATAGTTTAATGAAAAACAAAGTGATATTAGTCCACCAATAGTGCATACAACCTGATAAAGATTTACTGGCTCTTCAGGTTTTGTAAAATTGAATAAATTGTCTAGTTTAGAGATATTTTATACATGTGTTTGAGTCTAATAAGAAATAGGAAGATCAAAAGACACCTCTTTATATCTGATAGAAATTTAACGAGCATCATGTAAAAAGTAGATATTTTTCTAAATATTGAATTATTCTCTATCATATCTTTTCATTGGTAATTTAAATATGCATTTCTTAGAATACTAAGTCCTTTAAAGGATAAAATATAAAAGTATACTCAGATGACTGAAATCTTGTGAAAGAATAAGCCTCTTGTTACATAATTTGTTTCAGATAACAAAATATATATACTGTAGGGTTTTAAAAGTTGTTCAGTTCTTTCAGGATATTACACAGTAATAATTACTTACAGATGTTTTCATTAAAAAAATTAGGTCATTTCATGTAGGGCAAACTTTTGGGTGTTTTTAATATACCACCTATATATATTGCAGTACTAGTTGTTATACTGGAATACTTTTTTCTTTGGAGTATATACATAATAAGAAAAGGAATGAACAAAAACCAAGCTATTAAAATACAAATTTTTGAACAAAAGCAAGCTATTAAAATAAACGAGACAATTTCTTCCATTTTTAAAAGCCTGAAGAGCCATCAAATCTTTATCAGTTTGTATGCACTATTGGTGGGCTCATATCACTTGGTTTTCATAAAAATATTTTTGATCTAAGGTATAGCACATATTTTAGCAATATACTTTTTCCACTGCTTAACATGAGATTTACTATAAGTAGGATATTAATTTCAATTTCTGAGAATGTAAAGGAAAGTTCATTTTACTTAATCTAGTATGTATTGAGAGATCATGTGTCACAGTTCTAACTTAGATCTGCAGTGTCAGATGTATTATAATTGAGAATGGAGTATTGGGTATATAAAACTACTGTCTTATTAAATATTTGGAGGATGCTACAAGAAAAAAGTGGTAAAACTTATTTTAAAATTCCCATATAATACACTTTGAGAAGAAAACAAAACAGTGTGGTGTATCTAATGGGCAAATGTTGCATGATGAAAAGATCAGGAAAAACTATAGACTCCCGTGATCATCCAAACTTCTACTTCAGCAGAAAGTTTGTGAACCAGTATGTATTCTGAATTAATTATGCAATTAAATGTAAACTGAATGCAGTATAGAATCACTGTAACAACAGGTTTCATTAAGTTCCTTCTGACTATGAAAGAAAATGGTATTAAATATGTAAATGTTCTGTCCATAGAGGCTTTCATGAAAAAATCAAGTCATTGAGCAAAGAACTAATTGCACCAATAGTAAGAAAAACAGATCTGACAAAAAAATGACACAAATTATCAAGAAGAAAAAATAGTAGTTCTGTTATCTACATATGTAGTATATTTTTGGATAATAAGAATATCACACAGAATTATAAAGACCTGCAGAACAGAGAACATAGTGAAAGATGTAAGAACAACTTCCCTTGTTAGAAGCCTGATTTCAGCATAAATATTAGAAAGTGTTTTTAAAAAGTGGAAATGGAGCTAAAGATTGTTAGTATGGTTTTACATCTAAAATACAGAATTTACAATATTATTTTTTAAAAGGAGGATCAAGAACTATTTCAGTCCTTACTTTGTAGACTTTGAAAATAGACTCATGATAGTTAGAAATATGGCTATCATTCTAGTATTGACTCCATTTTATGTCTCTTAGGTAGAAGTAAATATTTGAGATTTTAGGAAATCTGAAATCATTCTACAACAGATTATTACTAATATAAAATAGACTTGAATGGACTTGAATGTATATGAATGAAAAAAACTTAAGACAAATTAAAATATTAAGATTTGATGATATAAAGTAAAACAAATTTGGTAAAAATTGGAGAACTTATTTTAAGAATAGTAATTTGAATATAGAATTTTGTAATGCAATTCACATTTCTGAAGTAGATCAGTGAACTGTGGTAAGGAGTTTGAGGATTGACAATTAAACCAAAAAGTTATATTTTGGCCCTTTAAGCTCCAAATATATTTAATTAATAATAAAAGTGGATGAATTAAAGTATCAGGGTTAAGAATGTCTGAAAGAGATACTTAAAAGATGTAATCTGTTATAAAATGAGATAAATGTGTTGTGTATGCCACAACTAGTAATTGGCAAAGAAAAGCAAAGAATAGTATTAACTTGTAGAATACTGGATTGTAATGTAATTGTCAGTTACTACGTTGCATTGCTTATCAAAGAATATCATTGACAAAAATCTCATAATTCCTGTTGCCAAAAAATATACTTGATAAGATACAAACACAAGGTTCAAAATCTTTCATGCACCTGTAAATAAATAGTAAAACAATAAAGTTTTATTAGTTTACATTCCATAGAAAAAGTCATTAAGACAGCTAAACAATACATAATGGCAAAAGCTTAATGAGGCAAAGTAAAATCATAATAATGGTAGAATTTAATATGACTAGAATGCTACTGGCTTATTTTTATCCTGAAAAGCAGGAAAAGAAAATAATAAATAACAATTTATTCAATAATAAATTGTTAAGTATCACTGGAGATACAAAGAAACTGAAAATAAGTCAGTTACCAGAAAGTTTTCACACTGGTCTCTGGAGCTAGGTATACAGGGGAAAGGGGCAGGGACTGTATTCCTCCATCCATGTTTCAGCTTGTGCATTTTAGGTTTCATCTGCTGCATGTACCAAGCTTCCAAGAAACACAGCATTACTAACAGGCCTTGAAAATAGCTAATTGTGCTACAGTAATTAATATGCAGTTTATAGGAAAAAATTGGGTGAATTGAATAGTATTCTAATAAACCTTTTTTTCAATTATATAAGAATTCATTTAAAACTTTTCATGTGTGGTGACTTAGTAAATATAAAAACCATTTTTAATATCATGGTCTTGGACTCCATTGCTGGAAATAAATAGGAAGATCATCTTGTTTGTTCTGTTCTTCATGTTTTTCACCTACATGCTGTCTCCAGTTTCCACATAAGCAAGTGTGCTCCTTTGAAATCCACCTTCCTCATGAAGCCTGTTTTCCTTTCTGCACTTTCTACCAAAGTTGTGCATTGTGGATTTCTTTTCTGTAACACTTTTGCCTCTATTTTTGTCTCTTCGGATTTTCTATTTGGTATTAAGATTACGCACTTGTATCTTTTTATTATTTTAGCACTTTGTAGTATGTGCACATTTCTATGAATTTTCACATACCACCAACACAATTAGGATTTAGAACAGATGCTTCACCCCTAAAGTCCTAATGCTCTCCTTCTGTGGTCACACCTTCCCTTTATCTGTAACCACTGATTTGTGTTCATCACTGTAGTTTTATCTTTTTGAGAATGTACAGGATTCTTATAAATGGAATCATAGAATGTAATTTTTTGAGATTAGATTTGTTCTTTTCTTTTTATTGTCAAGTTGTATGGATGTATCAGTTTGTTGTTCTGCCATTTTAATGGCCAAATACATTTGGGTATTGTGACATTTGGGTAGTGTGATTCCTTCAACTTTGCTCTTCCTCAAAAGTGGTTTAGCTATTCTCATACCTTTACTTTTCCTTGTACATTTTAGGATCAGTTTATCTATGTGGATAGAAAAAACTGCTAAGATTTTGTTTGGCACTGATTTGAATTTATAGATAAACTTGAGAACCAGCATTTTTACTACATGGAGTCTTCTAATCTTCTAATTCATGAATATAATATGTGTCTTCTTTAGATCATCTTTTTGATTTCTTTCATTAGCTTTTTTGTACTTTTTAGCACATTAGGCCTGTACATGTATTGTTGGATTTGTTGGACATATGTTTTTTTTAATTTTGGTGCTGTTGAAATATTACTTTTGTAATTTCAGTTTCCATTACTCCATTTCAGTATATAAAAATACAGTTGACTTTTATTTGTCTAACTTATATCTCATGATCTTAGTAAGCTCTTATTCTTGGGCTATTTTGGAGAGGCATATTTTGGAGGATTTTCTATGTAGATAATCATGTCATATGAAAATAGGGACCTGCTCCTTCCCTCGCTCCCTCCCTCCCGGGCTCCCTCCCTCTGCAATTTTTTTTCCCTTTCTCTCTTTCTTCCTCTGTCCTTCCTTGTGCAGTCTGTTCCTTTCTTCTTGATTAACTACACTGGCAAAAGTGAACATCTTTGACTTTTTCCCAATTTTACAGAAAAAGCATTCAACTCCTTATCACTTTGTGTGGTGTAAGCGGTAGGTTTTTTGTAGATGTTCTTTATCAAGTTGGGGAAGCTTCTCTGAAGAATATTGAGAGTTTTGATCTTGGTTATTGAGTTTTGTCAATTGCTTTTTCTGTATCAGTTGACATAGTCATGTGGTTTTTCTGAGACTATTAATGTGCTGGATGATACTGATGGATTTTTGAATATTGAAGAATCCTTGTAATCCTCAAATCAACTCAACTTGATCTTGGTGTAATATTATTTTTTATATATTTCTAGATTTGATCTGTTTGGGTTTTTTGTTTTTGTTTTTGTAGTGCTTGAATTGAACCCAGGGATGCTTTACCACTAAGCTACATCCCCAGTTCTTTTTATCTTTTATTTTGAGATGTATTAAAGTTAATATTTATTAATTTTTTTATCTTTCTGCATCAGTGCTACCAAGCCCAGCTGATTTGTGTTTTGTTGAGGATTTTTGCATCTGTGTTAGAAGGTTATTGGTCTGTGGTTTTCTCTTTTTTCCTACCATCATTGTCTGGTTTTGGTATCAGAGATTTAATGCTGGCCTCATAAAATGAGTTGTGAAGTATTCTTTTGCTCTCTAGAAGTGAATGTATAGAATTAATGTTACTCCTTTTTAAAATGTTTTGTGTAATTCTACAGTGGAGCCTACTGGGCTTAGATAACTCTCTCAGAAAAGTGGGGTTTGGGATTTTTTTTGTTTTTAAATTCATGATTCACTTTCTTTAATTGTTATTGGACTAATCTGGTCATTTGTGTTCGTCTTAGATGACTTTGATTTTTAATGATTGGCTCTATTTCTTGAGTTGTCATTTGAATGAGGAGAGTTGTTCATAGTATTCTCGTGTTCTACCATTTTGTGTGTATGGCACTGGGGATTGCAACCAGAGCCTCATGCATGCTAGACAGGTGCTCCACAGCTTGGCCAGTCCCCCAGCCCTGTGTGCTATACTTTTAATGTCAGTCATTTTTATAGTGCTGTTCCCTCTTTCTTTTCCTGGTGCTGGACATTTTAATTTTTCTTTCTTTTTGTCAGTATTGGTACAATTTTGTTAATTTTATTGACCATTTCAAAGAAATAGTGCTTGGTTTCATTAATTTACTCTATTGTTTTTGTTTCCTATTTCATTGATTTTTGCTTATTTTCTTCCTGTAAGCCCTGCTTTGGCTGCATTCCACAGATTTTGATGTTATAGTTGTTTTATGTGTTATGTCTCTACTCATCAAAAATCCCATCAATTCATGTTTTAATTTTTGCTTCCACTTTCTAATGTATTTTAAACTGAAGAGATTCATAAATCAACCACATTTTCCACATATCTACCCCGTTTTCTCTTCCTCTATTCCCAGTAGCATAGTTTCCTTGTATAATAATATCCCTGTCCTCTCAATGTCTTCCTTTTGTTTACTTAGGGCAGTTTTGGTGGATACGGGGTTGAGAATTCTTTTTTTCAGCACTTACCACTTCGTGATTTCTGATGAGCAGTCTGCAGTCATTGGAGTCATTGTTCCTCTGTAGATAATGTACTGTCTTGCTGTAGCTCCTTTCATGATTTCTCTTGGTTTTTTGCTCTCAGCAGTGTAACTGTGATGTATCTGGGCAATGATTTCCTGAGTTTACTCTTTTGGAGAAATTTTCTGAAATCTTTGAGTCTGTAGGTTTATGTGTACATAAAACAGGATGATTTTCCATCAAATAATTTTTCAGTATCACTTCTCTACTCTATGACTCCAAAAGTTTGATATTTTATTATTGCCTTCAAGTTCCTAAGGCTCTGCCTGTTCAGTTCCATGTTTCTCTCTGTTCAGGTTAGATAATTTCTATTGTTTTGTCACCAAGTTTAGTGACTTTCATGTGTCATCTCCATAATTATATCGAGCCCACTTTGGAATGTAAGACAGATTTTTGGTTATATACTTTCCAGTTCCAAAAGCATCATTTGATTCTTCTTGTATTTTCTGCATCTTTGCTGCTTGTTCTATCCTTTCATTTGTTTTATCTTAGTGGAACATTTTTATAGTAGCTGTTTTTAAAGTCTTTGTCAGATTGTTTCAACATCTCTGTCATTTTGGCCTTGGTAGTCTGTTGATTTTATCCTCATGGGCTTTGTTTTCGTTGTTGTTCTTATACCTAGTGCTTTTTGACTACTACATGGATATGTTGAATATGATGTTAGCAGATTTGGTTCTTGTTTATTTTTAGCAGCAACTGTCAATATTTCCTCTTAGCGGGCAGTTATCTTGGTTATATTAAGGCCTCAAGTTCTGACAAATTTTATAATTTGGGGGATGATGTTGGTTCAGTTTCCAATAGCAAAAGTGTTACTCAGGTCGATCCCTTATGTGTTCCACTCAGTGATCAGTTTGGAACTTGGGCAGTGGTCTATCCTGTAGTTGACTCTTTGAAATTCACATAATGTTTAGTGTTAGCTCCACAAGTACACATCATGAGAGCCCAGGAGTTCATAAACAATTTTTTTTGATCACTTTCCTGAGTCCTTCTCCTTCTATGTTCTCCTTGGTACATAGTGGCGGCTCTTTGGGCTCTCCTTTTCAGGATCTGTTACCAGAAAGCTGGGCCTTTATATATCCTATTCTGCTGTGCATCTGCGTCTGGGGCAAGTGGTAAAAGAGTATATAGAAAAAAGAAATTGGATCCCCCTCCTTTTGCAGGGGTGAGGGGCTCACAGCTTATCTAAATGGAAAGGAAGTTTTCCCTCCTTCAGTTTTGAGTTTCTGGGTCCCTGTATCACCACATAATTGCTTGGGCACTGTAATGGGAGCAGAAAGAAAACAGAATTTTCCATGCTCTCTGCATGTCTGAAGACTCACTTTCCACTCTTCCTACCTTAACCAGAGGGCTTTTCCTGAAGCTCTATTTGCATGGATGCCGACTTCTAAGTTTTGTTGTTCTTTGAATTCCGACTGACACAAATAAATAAATGGAAAATAAATGGAACATCTGCAGCAGATTTGGTGCTACTTGAATTCTGATCTTTTTTCACATTGCATCTGCTATCATATATTATTATTTTTAATTAGCAGACTTTATTATTTTTTAATATTGTTTTAGTTGCAGATGAACATAATGCCTTTATTTTATGTATTATTTTTATGTGGTGCTGAGGATTGAACCCAGTGCCTCACATGTGCAAAGCAAGTGCTCTACCACTGAGCCACAACCCCATCCCCAGACTTTATTATTTAGAGCAGTTTTAGGTTTATAGGAAATTGAGCAGTTAGAACTGAATTCCTGTATATGACCCCCACTCCATTGTCATAGTTTATCTTATGATGACCACATTGAATTAGTGTGATATATTTATTACAGTTAACTAATATCAATACATTATTTCTCACTAAGGTACATAATTTAGTATTCACTTCTTTTATTGTATAGTTTTATGAGTGTGCACAATGTATAATGTCATGTATTCACCATTATAGTATCATATAGAGTAGTTTAACTGCCCTGAAATTGCCTTGGGCTCCACCTTTTTAGTCTTCTAGGGAGAAGACTACTAACCCTTGATGAGGATTAGGAGTGTAGCTCAGTGTAGAGCGCTTGCCAAGCATGCACCAAGCCCTGGGTTCTATTCCCAGCACTAGGGGAAAAAAGTGAACCTGGTAAGCACTAATGTTTTTTCACTGTTTTTATGGTTTTGCCTTTTCCAAATAGCACATACTTGGAATCAAATAGCACATACTTGGAATCAAACCTCTTCAGACTGGCTTTTTCACTGTGCAATATGCATTTAAAGTTCTTCCTTATCTTTTTATGGTTGGTAGAACATTTCTTTTTATTGCTAAATATTCCTTTGTGTAGATATACCACAGTTTATCCACTCACCTAAACATTTTGGTTGTTTCCAGTTTTTGTCAATTGTAAATAAATCTGATATAAATATTCATGTGCAGATTTTATGTGGCCATATTTTAACCAATATATACTTGACTCCAGGGTCACGTGGGAAGACAGTGTTTAGCTTTGTACGAAACTGCCAAACTCCTTCCAAAGTGGCTGTACCATTTTACATTCTCTCCAGCAACGAATGCAAGTTTCTGTTGCTCTACATCCTCTAATATTTTGTTGAGGATTGTTGCATCTATCTTTGAGAGATATTGATATGTAGTATTCTTTTCTTGGAATATCTTTATATGCTTTGGTATTTGAATGATGCTGGTTTCACAGAATAAGTTAAGAAATATTTCTTTTGCATCTGTTTTCTCAGAGAAATTGTAGAGAAATGGTGTCATTTCTTGTTTAAATGTTTCAGCATTTAAACTGAATTTAATATCCCATTTGGGTCTGATGTTTCTATTTTAAAAGATTATTATTGATTTGGTTTCTTTAATAAATATGTGGCTATTTAAATAATTTCTCCTTGTTCAATTTTGTTAGATTTTACTATTCAAGGAATTGGTACATTTCACATAAATGTCAAGTTTGAGCACTGAGCATTACACAATTTTTCTTTTTATCCTCTTAATGTTTATGGTTGATAGCTGTGCTCCTTGTGTCATTTTTGATATTAATATAGTGCATCTTCTTCATTTTGTTTTGGTCAGCCTTGCTTAGATATTTAAAGTTTTGATCTTTTCAAAGAATTGGCTTTTGATTTTGTTGATTTTTTTGGCAGTACTTTTCTCTTTTCAATATCATTGATTTACATGTAAATTTTTATTTCTTTTGTTTGCTTCTTACTCACATTGCTCTTTAAGTTTTTAAAGGAAAAGCTTGGGTGATTGATTTTTAGATCCTCTAATATACATGTTTAGTGCTGTAAATTTCCATGTAAGCATTGCTTATGCAGCATCCCTTAAACTGTGTTTGTGTGTTTGCTATGTTACCCAGACTGGTCTCGAACTCCTAGGCTCAAGTGATCCTCCTGCCTCAGCCCCCGAGTAGCTGGAATTACAGGCAGATGCCATCACATTAAGCAAAATTGAGCTAGCTTTTCTTTTGTTGCTAGGAATTGAACTCAGGTCCTCTAACATGTCAAGCATGCATTCTATCACTGAGCTATGCCTTGCATCCCATAAATTTTGAGAAATTGCATTTTCGTTTTCATTTAGTTTAAAGCATTTTAAATTTTCCCTTACGGTTTTTATTTTGGGGTTGATTTGTTATTTAGAAATGTATTGTTAAATATTTTGGGGTTTTTCTGCCTGACTTTGAGTTATTGGTTTTTAGTTTATTTTTTTTGTCATCTGAGAACATATTTTCTGTCATTTTTATTCTCTTAAATTTGTTAAGGTGTATTTTTTGACCCAGAATATAACTTGATAAGAATCTGTATTCTGCTGTTGTTGGATATAGTATTCTATAAATGTCAGTTAAATTTATTGATTGATGGTGCTGTCAGTTCAGGTATGTTCTTACTGATTTTCTGCCTGCTGACTCTGTCAGTTTACAGATAGAGGTGTGTTTAAGTCTGCAACTATAACAATGGATTTGTCTTTTTCTACTTGGAGTTCTCCTAGTTTTTGCCTTAGTTGGTAGTGCCTATATATTAAGAGTTATTAAATCTTCTCAGAGATTTGACTTCTTTATCATTGTATAATGCCTTTTTTTCTTCCTAATTATTTTCTAAAATCTGCTTTGTTTGAAATTAATATGGCTATTCCAACTCTTTTGATTTGTGTTAGCATGGTATGTCTTTATCCTTTACCTTAATATATCTGTGCCTTTGTTTTTAAAGTGAGTTTCATGAAGCCAGGTCTTGTTTGTTTTGTGTTATTTTTGTAGGCAACATACAGTTGGGTCTTGAGGCTTATTTTTATCCACTCTGCCAGTCTCTGTCTTTTAATTGATATATTTAGATCATTCACATTTAAAGTTATCATTTATATATTTAGATTCATATCTGCTATAATTGGAACTGTTTACTGGTTGTTCTTACTCTTTTTTTGTTTTTAAAAATCTTTTCCTTTTTTGCCTTCTCTAATTTTAATTAAGCATTTTATATGATTTTATTTTCTCTCCTTTCTTGGCATATCAGTTATGCCTCTTTTCAAAAACTTTTAGTGGGTTCTCTAGAGTTTGCAGTATATATTTATACCCATTCTGTCTACTTTCTCATAACAGTATACAATTTCCCAGTTACTGCAGATACACAATCATACCTTTCCTCTTCCTGTGCCTTAATCTATTCACTTACCCATAAGCCATAATAATGTTGCTATTATTATTTTGAACACTTTGCCAACTAAAATAAGAAAAATATTTAAAAATTTTATCTTCATTTATTTCTTCTCTAACATAGGTTATTTGTTTATGTAGACTTGAATATCTGTCTTATGAACATATTAGTCAATTTTGCATCACTGTGACCAAAATATCTGAGAAGAACAACTTAGAGGAAGAAAGATTTATTTTGGCTCATGATTTCAGAGGATTCAGCCCATAGTCTTTTGGCTCCAAGGAGGAAACATCATGCTGGAAGAGAGTGGTAGAGGAAAGATGCTCAGCTCTTAGCAGGCTGGAAGCTGAGAGAGAGAGAGAGAGAGAGGGAGAGAGAAAGAGAGAAAGAGAGAGGGGAAGGAGAGGGAGAGGGAGAGGGGGGAAGGGGAGGGGGGAGGGAGGGGGGAGAGAGAGAGAGAGAGAGGAACCTGTTTCCTCCATGTAGATCCCACCTCCTTGTCCATTCAGCCCACAGGATCTTGTCACTGCCTAAAAGCCCCTTCTTGCTGCATTGGAGACCATGCTTTCAACACAGGAGCTTTTGGGCAACATTCCAGATCCAAACCACAATACTTAATATTATTTTCCTTTCTGAAGAATTTAATATTTTTTTGCAAGGTAGGTCTACTGTTGATGTGGTGTAAGGTGCGGGAGAGTTGAAGGCATTTTATAATCTCAATAAGACCTTGTCTCTTACTGAGTCTGTAGCCCTAGGATGTGATGTTCACCAGTGTGTTTCAACTCCCTCTCCCCCATTTAGGTGAGATGAGAAAGCTAGAGGTGGTTATAGTTACTTAATTCTTTTATCTTGTGTTTATTAGGCTCTGGCAAGGTAATTTCCCCTTTGCCTGCTGGAAACCAGATTTTTCTCTGATCTTCACTTTGAGAACCTTGTGGTGCTCCTGGATATAAACTCTGTCCCAATAAGCTGTGATTATCTGTATTCATTTTTTCCCCCTAGTTGTTAGGTGTTTTCAACAAAATGCGTGTCTTTAAAGATTAAATGTGTTCTGCAGTGCCACGACATACTATGGAGACACCTATACTATTGCTACTGCTCTAAGATCTATATCACCACATAGCAGTTGTTGTCCCTCCTTCATTTTGAAAGAGAATTAGAATGTGTTCTGTAAATTCCCAAGTTGTTCCTATGTTTGAGGCAGAACTGACAACTGGCTACATAGTTTTGTTCTTTCTTGGACCAGCTCTTCTCAGGTCATTTTATTAGTTTCCCAGGCCTCTCATTTAGGTAGTATTTTCATCTTATAACAAATATCTTGTGGTGAGAAATGTTGAGAGTAAGTGAATATTTTGTTTCTTATCGTCCATTTTTTTTTTTAGCATCCATTAATGACTTTTGCTTGCCACAGTTATTACTGTGGTATGTACCAAAAGTGATTTCTATTTTTATCACTCCTTCTATATTTATTAATTGAATTTCAACTGTAGGGAAGGACTGTTTTATCTATTCTATTTATTTGGTCAATTATTTACATCATTGAGGTTAATGGATATTTATTTTTCTATGAGTTAAAATTCATTACTATCACTATATATTTTATTGCTTATGTTGCTTATTTTCCTACTTTTCTTGCCCAACCTGGAGTCAGCCATTTCTTCAAGAAGCTCTCCTTCATTTTATTGGAAATGGTATTTAGAAACCAACCACATTTCTGGTGCTAGATGTGCTCATTTCTACTGGGAGATTATTTCTTTAGGCTTTTTAAACTTTTTGGTTTTGATTTAATTGATTTCTGTTCATATATTTTCTAAGTTATTAAGATTTGCTACTGAGCTCATCTTTCAGTTTTCTTAAAATAAAAATGTTTAATGCCTTAATTTTCTAACTTGCATTCATTAATTTATTCACGAAATATTTAATGTATGCCTAACTAGGCCCTGTTCGAGGTGCTTGGGATACATCTTAATAAAGCAAATATTTCTGTCTTTGTGGAGTTTACATGCTAGCTAAGGAAGACAAATAATAAGCATTTGAACTACCCTAACTAGTTTAGATATATTATCAGTAATAATCATTCCCATATATTTTCTGATTTCCATTATGATTTCTCTTTTGCCCAAGAAACCATTCATTATGGTCAGAGAACACAGCCTTAATGACATTTATTCTATATTTGCTGAAACTTGCTGTCTGGGTAAGAATATGGAAAGTTGAAAAAGACTATCACATGTGGGTTTGAGAAGAACATATGTTCTTTAATTGTTAGTGTTTTCCAGTCTGGTTTCTATAGAAAAACTGTTCATTGCGTGGTTTTAATCTATTTCTGTCTGTTTGCCTATTTAGTATGCAGTTTTGTTAAAATTTTCCACAATTTTTGTCATTATGTCATTAATTTTTCTCTGTAATTCTGCAAGCTTTAGATTTATATATTTTGAAACTGCATTACTAGATATTTACTTTCAAGTTCATAATTATCATCTTTCTGTTGGATCATTCCTTTTATAAGTGGGTTGGATTATTCTTTCCTGCAGTTGATTTAGTTTTGGAAATATATATTCTGTCCTTTTTCAGCAGTAGTCATATATGGAACTCAGAGAGCACTCAGTTATTGTAGTCATAACTTAAAATGAGCATTTTTTTCACCAATATCAAATTTATGTTCCACTGCTATTTGGGGCTGGTTAACTTTTCCATATGCACAGTAATTTTTATTAATGCCAAATCATTATCAATGACAATGTGTAAAACTTTCAGCTATGTACATTACTCAGTTGAAGTGAAGACAACTGGACATCTAGGATTGACTTTGTCAGTGTACAAGCAATGACAACTATGTTGTAACTGCTGTGTGGTCAACAGCAACTATATAGTCTCATCAGTTATCAGAGGTATTCATGCATCAGAGGTGTTAAAATGTGCAAAAAAAATGTGTGACTAAAAAACGGACTTACCCAGGTATTATCGTTTGTGTTTTCTATAAGTTTCTCTATATTTTGATTTTTAACCCTTCATTTTCTGTCTCCTAATAAGTTGTCTAGGTATTCTTTTTTTCTCTACTGGTTTTGAAGTTTTGACCTTTATTTCTGTTATTTTAGTGGCTATCCTTCAAATTTCAGTGTAGTAATCAATATCTCTGGCTTTTCTGGATAATACAAGGATATTATAGGACTTTGATCTCCATCCCTTTGTTCCTACATTGTGCATTGTTTTTGTCAGTGTTCTCAGTCTGCTTTATCCTAGATTGCGGTTTTCCATTTGTATGTAAGTAGCTGATGAATGTCTGATTTCTCCCCTAGATTGCAAAAGCAGATGTCATGATGGTTTTTCGTCATTATTTAATTTCACTAGCTTGAATGGGATTTGGCTTATAGTAGGAAATAAATACTTCCTTAATTAACTGACTGATTATTCTCCTGTAAAGAAGTCTCCCAGGTAACTGGAATAACCTGTTTGTTCATATGAAATATACATTTCTGTGAACATTTTAGTAAATTGATATTAGATTGAGGCTTCCAGTATAACCTGGAAGTTTATGGAGATTGTGTAGCCATCATATGACAGGTATGGGGATGTTTCAGGTATGTGTTAACACACAGTCACGTTCTTGTGAAATAATGTGAAAAGAAGATTAAATTTATAAAGTTATGGGAATATACTGGCTGAAATCAGCCAGAAGTATGGCCTTGGGCTGGTCTGATACCTTTTTTTCAGTGGTGACATGATAAGTTATTTATCTAGCTGAAATCCCATTTTCCTTCTATACTTTTCAGCTTCTTACATTCTAGTGGACGTCAAGATTTATTTGCTGCTATGGTCACTCACTTTTAGACAAAAGGCTAGAAGTTTCTACCATCCTCCTCAAGAAGCAGAGGAATTTGTCTGGAGTGGATACTTTTCTAAGTGGACCAGGGCTGGGGAAGGGACCGTTTCTCCCAGCCTTGGGTACCACACCAGTAGAAAAATTCGCCATGGAGTGGGAAAAAAAGGTTTCTCAGCACTTTTTCCATACAACATCAGGCCCCTTTCCCTCCATATACTTTCTTCAGCTTTCTTCTTACATATGTGTAATCCCCTCTTCCATATGTTCCGTTAGAGCTACTGCACAGGTGAAAATGAAATAACATTATATGAATGAAGATGAGAAGGGAATCTTAACTGATATAAATAAGTTTAGTTTCTTTTTACTATAAAGAAGCCTGGGCTCACAGTTTATATTTAATATCATCTATTACAGCATTGATAACATAGAAACCTTTGGAGGATGGGTAAGAAAATTGAGCATAAGTTCACTGAACTATAATGTATAATTTATAGACTTCAATAAATTGATGTATATTTTGTTTAAAAGATAAACATTACTAGGTGACAAAATTGTTCATAGATATAGAAGGAAGAAAAGGAAAAATATTAAGTAATAGATGACACAGCATTTTAATAAATATACTGAAACTATAGCTGCAGAATGTTATCTATTTAACTACTGACTTTCTTTTCATTACTAGGTCACCTTTTTTCCTTTTTCTTTCCTTAATACATTATCCTAACTAACATTTTGACATGGTGCCTGGCATATTTTGGTTTCCCAATAAATATTAGCTCATTGAATGTATGAAGAGATAAATGGATAAATGAATGAATGACAAAATTTTAGACTTCTACAATACAAGTATACATATAAAATTGAGATTTGAAAGTATAATAATCTTTTAATCATTTAGAATATAGAGGAAAGGATTGATCTAAAATTTGAACACTAGATTTTTCAAAAGTTGAGAATACTTTCTGAAATACAGATGGAAAAGAATAAAATGAAGATAAATTGAAATTGAAATAAACTTGAAGATAAATGAAGATAAATTGAAATTGAAATAAAATAATCATTTTAACCTGATTTATTCTAGAATTTTGTCATGTTGAACTTTTTTCAAAAATTTATTTAAAATGAATCAATTTTTGAATTATAATAGTTTCTCATTTAGTGAAATTGAGCCAATCAATGGATTTCACTGCAGATCATCTATTGAGTTTAATGTCATATATCTAGAAAATATTTTCCCCTACATTTTAGATCTTTGTGATTAATGTCATCTCTTGGTTTTCCATGTTTTAATATGGTGAATGTTAAGTGTGGGCTCTGATATCAAGACAGATGTAAATTTTAGTCTCCAGTCTGCTCCTCCTTAGTGAGCAAGTTGTTCAACTTCTCAAACCTTCGTAGCACCCTGTGTAAAATAGAGATGATACCTAGTACTACCATAAGAGGTTGTTGGGAGGATATAATAAAGTAGTATATGTAAGTACATAGCACAGTCTGTGGCGATGTTAGATATTCCCTAATTGGCAGCAACAATCATTTTTTTTATTTTGTTTTTTTTCTGCAGCTTTCCCCACAAATAAACCAGACAGAGATGCAAAGCATGTTATAAAAGTGGTAAGTATTGCTCTTAAATTTGTATTTTACATATATTTGACATTCTTCCTCTTTGCTTTATTTTTTTGTAAAAATGTTTCTCATCTTAATTTTTCTTACAGTTTCCATGTCAATAAGCCTAATGTTATATTTTCACATCATTAACATACTACTACTGGAGAACCACTGTTATGGATTACCATCCATTATCCTGGTGTCTTATCTAGCAGTCTTTGCTCCCTCTTTTTTTCCCTCCCTCCCTCTGCATGTAAGGTTCTTAAAGGCACCCACAACATTTTATTTCTGTATGTGTTCCCTGTGCCTAGTACAATGACTATAGATAGCACAGTAGACATTTGGTAAAGGTGTCATGTCTGAGTTAACCACCAGCGTCATTTCCAGCTGTCCGCTCTGATGTACGTGCTGTTACTCAGTGTGTATGTTATATTTATATATTCAGCTTTCAGTGCTTTTAGTAAGTCCTTTCCCTAAGACTACTTTCATGTGAAAGACTATATTGGGATAGAAGTACAATATGTTGTTTAAAAATGAGATTCTTCAAGTTTATTTGGTGTTCTCTGAGATTTTTAGTGGAAATCTGGTGCCTGAGTTTTATAAAAAAAAATGATTCAGGTACTATAATGTATTACATATGCGTACTCACATTTTCACGGTTGAAATATCAGTTCTATCTCTAGTATAATTTTTTCCTGGTGAAATTAATGTTCCTTTTCTTTCATAGGAATATCAAGAAAATGGCCCGTTATTTTCAGAACTTAAATTTTATCAGAGAGCTGCAAAAAAAGACTGTAGTAAGTAAAATTAGCAAAGCAAGCTACTTCCATATATGTACTTGCTAAAGTGAGTGTTAATATTTTGGTCTTTTTCTGGCCTTCTGGAAAATTCTTTTCTGTAAGAAATTTTATTGTAAAGTGATACAGTTAACTGTTATAACATATAAAAGCAAGACAGATGGGATACAAATCTTGATATGGCATACATAATGGGTTATATATTTTAAGTCTAAATTGTTTCTACTACTTAACATAAAATGTTGAGTTGTTGATCAAAGCTACCAAGAGTTCTCTGAGTATAAAAGATAGTAAAATGAAATTATTTTTTTATGAAGAATCATTTGGATAGGAAGGATATATAGAAAAGACATTAAAATAGGCAGTAGACATATATAGAAAAGGATTGGTTGTAAAATGGATTAGAATAAGGTATCTGGAAATGATTAAATGTTAAGATATTTAAGAAAATATTTGAAACTTTAATGTTGGGAAATTAATTGGAGTTGTATATCATATGCTAGTTAGAGATTTTGAATGTAAAATGAGAATGAGCAAGAAAAAGGATAAAGCATTTTAAAAACAATATATATATATCATAGATAGGCTAAGCAAAACATTAAGGAAGTTGATAGGGATAATGACTTCTATGGTTAGAGTCCTTTACCTCATGCTTAAGAAAAGGAATGATGGGTTTGGCCTAAATAATCAGCTTTGTTTTCCTTAATAAACCTGTTAAACATTGAGACTGTAGTCCTTCCTAACTGCTTAAGCTATGTCAGAGTGACAAATAGAATCCATTAAACTTGATTATCAGTAGAGTTGTCTTAAACATGAAACACATGGTAAAAAAAAAAGTGAAAACATGATTAAAGCTACCTGATTGTTTAAATGGGTTTGATTTTTTTTTTTGTAAACTGTTTAATAGAAAAATTTCCATGTTATAGTTTCAGAGTAAGATGATTTTTCTGTCCAGTTCTTATTTTTGGACTATCATGGTTTTAGATTTTTGAAGTATAAGCACTAAGGGGGGAAAAAGCCGTGTCTGTACTGAGCCTTTGGAAGTTAACAGATATAGTGTTTAGAAATTTAGCACATAAGGAAATGATTTTTTCATAAATAGAAATGTTTGTGAATATAATACCAATATATTTTATAAGACTGTAACTTACTACTATTGATTTAACTAGTCCACATTTTTTGCATTAGTTATACTGATAACATTTTGAACTCATTTGACAGGTATATTTATTTAAAAATTTTTATTTTTTTAGGGAGTCTAATACTATGTTGGTTAGCTCAGTATGCCTTAACATCTACACAAAGGTTAAAAAATACCTTGCTAAATAATGTGAATCATTTTTCTTGTTAAATTTGTCTTTGCAGTCAAAAAGTGGATAGAACGCAAACAACTGGATTATTTAGGAATTCCTTTGTTTTATGGAACTGGTCTGACTGAATTCAAGGGGAGAAGGTAAAAGGAAGTTAAAATATTATCAAATTATATGATCAGTTATTATAATCAAATAACTTCTTTTTACATTTTTTTTTTTAGTTATACTAAGAGTATTTTGGCATATTTATACAATCATGGAGTACATCTTATTCTAGTTAGGATCCCAGTATTGTGATTGTATATGATATGGAGATTCACTGTGGTGTATTCATATATGTACATAGGAAAGTTTAGTCAGATTCATTCCACTATCTTTCCTATTTGTCTCCCCTCCCTTCCCTTCATTCCCTTTGTCTAATCTACTAAACGTCTATTGTTCCTCCATGCCCCACCTTGTCATGTGTTAGCATCCATATATCAGAGAGAACATTCTACCTTTGGTTTTGGGGAATTGGCTCATTTCACTTAACATAATAGTCTCCAGATCCATCCATTTATTGGCAAAAGTCATAATGTCATTCTTTTTTATGGCTGAGTAATACTCCATTGTGTATATATAACTACGTTTTATTTATCCATTCATCTGTTGAAGGGCAGCTAGGTTGGTTCCATAGCTTTAACTATTGTGAATTGAGCTGCTATAAATATTGATGTGACTACGTCATTGTAGTATGCTGATTTAAATCCTTTAGGTATAAACCAAGGAGTGGGATAACTGGATCAAATGGTGGTTCCATTCCAAGTTTTCTGAGGAATATTCATACTTCTTTCCCGAGTGGTTGAACCAATTTGCAATCCCATCAGCAATGTATGAGTGTACCCTTTTTCCCACATTCTCGCCAACCTTTATTGCTACTTGTATTCTTGATAATTGCCATTCTGACTGAAATGAGATGAAATCTCAGTGTGGTTTTAATTTTCATTTCTGTAACTGCTAGAAATGTGGGATTTTTTTATATATTTGTCAACCATTCTTATTTCTTCTGTGAAGTGCCTGTTCAGTTCCTTTGCCCATTTATTAATTGAGTTATCAAATAACTATTCTTTATAGTATTTATTAGTTATCTGTTGCTATGTAGCAAAACATAGTTTCTTACAGCAATAAACTTACAATATCTTAGTTTCCATGGGTCAGGAATCTGCAAGTGACTTATCTGAAGGAATTCTCAGGAACTCTCTTGAGAATATAGTCAGCTCTCTGCCAGGCCGTAGTCATCTCAAGGATGGATTGAGGGAGTATCTGCTTCCAAGGTCACTCACTTGCCTTTGGCAGACCCAAGAAGACCTGCTTTTAACTTTACTCATGTGACTGTTTGCAGGCCTTGCTCCTGACCTGGTAGATCTCTGTATAAGCTACTTGGGTGTAAAAAGAAATGGCAGCTGGCTTCCCCTAAAGCAAGTAATTGAAAGGGAAAGAGAACATGCACAAGAGAGCACATCCACACTGAAATTATTGTCTTCCTATAATCTAACACCAGAAGTGATACCACATCAGTTGCATTGCCTTTGCTTGAAGCAAGTCACTTGGTTCAAATGATATGAGAGGAGATTCAATCTCCATCTCTTTAGGAGAGGTACAACAAAGAATTTCTAGAAATATCTTTAAAACCATCCAATATGAAAATCATGATATATAAATAATTCATTCATAGAGAAAAAGAAAAGAAAGGAAGGCCATGTCATTTGTTGTATATTCATTTTGTGCCCAGGAATTTCATATATCTCATTTTGTCCTTTGAGTAGCCTTTTTATTCCACAGGTGATAAAATAGGCACAGATATCAGCACTTTGTTCAGTTTATCTTTAAAAACTATAAATAAAAACAAAATGAGAAACAGTTATCATGAAACTAAGTAAAAGACTGCCAACAGGGGACAGAATGACCTAGTGAATCATGGTATATTCATATTATGTAGTATACTTGCTGTTAAAGATGTCAGAGCTGTACCAGTTGACATGGAAGGATTCATATGAGATACTATTAAAATAAGTAGTGTAGAGAAAGTTCATGTGATAAGATCACATTTTTATAAAACACAAATCCAAATATTCTTAGTGTATGTGTGTGTATACATAGATGCAGAATGGGGCTGATGTGGGTATGTACGTGGAAGGAAGATAAGGGGTGGGATATGCTGAACAGAAAAGAAAACAAGCTACTTCACTTAAAAAAAGACATGTTTATGAATGTATGAAGGAGCAAATATGATTTTTATAAGGTCAACAAACAAAGTATAGATAACATTTTATGTGTGGACACATAATTTGTTTGGTGCCATATGGCAAGAAGGTGATGGTATCAAAATGAATTAAGCTTAGGACTATCTAATTTTAAAAGACCATTCCCTTTTCATTATCTAAGGCAGTGTGAATGGTTCAGTACAGCATTCGCTTCAACTATAAAACTAACGGCAAAGAAAATACTAAGAAGTATGTTTTTGCAAAAGCCAACTGGATTATTAATGTGAGTTCATTCTCTGAGGTGCAGATTGCATCATATTTGGTCCTTAAGTTGGAGGCATTTTTCCTTGTTTCACATTTTTTGATAGACAGTTTCAAGTATTATAATCTCATGGAGATCTCTCTCTGATGTCTCTTTCTTACAGTTACAGATTTATGGTAATGGAAAGACTAGGAATAGATTTACAGAAGATCTCAGACCAGAAGGGTACTTTTAAAAAGTCAACCGTCCTGCACCTAGGTATCAGAATGGTAAGAAATATCACCTAGGTATCATGAAATAATGACTTATTTCACATGTACCATTTTGGGATTATTTACTTGTCACAAATACAAATCTTTGCCCTTTGTGGAATTATCAGAAAATGAAGGATTATTGCCCTAGAAATGTCAGTTATTGAGAGTAGAAGCTATTTTGGTGAAATTGATAACAGTGGGCTCTGTAAATGACAGAATGTGTGCTGTTTGGTACAGCAAACACAATTAGGCATTGGTGCTACAGTCTTTTTTTTCCTTGCAGTTTTGTTTTACATATCAGTACAAGCTTGAATTGCTGTAAGAATAACCTCTCATTTGTCAGTTATATTTTTAACAATGCAAACTATAGCCAAATATATTATTTTGCATACTAAACGTGATGATATGGGAGGGTACATTAAAGTTTTTAGTGTGAGTTGAGTATAGTGGCACTAATTAGTTCTGGTGGTGAATAAGATATACTTTGCTAAATAAGGAGCAATGAAACCTTAGTAGCACATGTGCATACCCTTGCTTATACCATATATTTGTTTTATCTTGTTTGTATTTGGTTTGTTCAAGTCTCATTCTATTTTTTCATTTTTTTGTTTTTGTTTATACTGAGGATTAAACACAGGAGTACCCTACCACTGGGCTACACCCCAGCCCTTATTTATTATTCTGAGACAGGGTTTCACTAAGTTCCCCAGATTGGCTTCAAATTTGTGATCATCCCGCTTCAGACTCCCACATAGTTTGGATTACAGGTGCACACCATTACACCAAGCTATTTTTTCCGTTTTACATAAAAAGAAATCACTCATGCCAAAATTAAATGTAACAAATAGAACTCACTAATTTCCCACTAAACCAGTAAATGTTCGTTGAGCATTAGGTTCTATAACATGGAAGGGCAAAAGGCTTTAAAGATGAAGCTCAGAAGTTTTCTGTTACCATATAGAGGATGAATACTCATGGACGTGATATTTTGTTCTGACTTCCCTAAAGTTTAACTTATATAATTATTGCTTGGTGAGAAATTACTGAGTGGGCTTCATAATTATTTCAGTGTTGATCTCTGATTTTATGCTGTTTTTCCTCTTTGTGCAGTGGGATCTGGCCATTGGGCTCTCAAGAGCATAACCATTGCTGGATTTTGGTTTCTTTCCATCAGAGGTTCAGTTAAAACCCTTGGTATCTGGGGCTGGGGTTATGGCGCAGTGGTAGCGTGCCCACCTAGCACGTGTGAGGCATTGGGTTCGATCCTTAGCACCACATAAAAATAAAATAAAGATATTCTGTTCACCTACAACTAAAACATAAATATTAAAAAAAAAACAAAAAACACTTGGTATCTGAGGATCATGTTGTTGAACTTTTTCCCCAATGAGCAACTAGAAATTATGTTATTTTAGAATAATTAACCAATAATTGTGAAATATATTACTTTGTCATCATTGATATAAAATGCTAGTCTGTATTTAAAATGTTGAAGTTGATCATGAGTTCTAAATAGCTGTATAACCTTATGTTATCTGTTTCTTTCACAGCTGGATGTACTGGAATATATACATGAAAATGAATATGTTCATGGTGATATAAAAGCAGCCAATCTACTTTTGGGTTATAAAAATCCAGATCGGGTAAATAAAGTATTAAGCCTTTGCTTTTATTAAGAGTCCTAAAAGTATACTGTATTCAAAAATTGTAAAAGCAAACTCAACCCATAAGAGTTTACAAATGAGGGCCTAACATGATGAATGTTTTAATTTATCTTACCTTGCTTATCTAATTTAATCCTTGCACCAAACTAATGAATAATTAGGATAATGAAACTAAGAGTCAGAGGGGTTAAATCATTTATTAATGGGCACATAGTTAAAAAGTGGCTGAGCAGGAATCTGAATTTCTGAATAAACATAAAAGACTCAAGTTCCAGTGAGAGCTGGGTACAGTGGCATACACCTGTAATCCCAGCTACTCAAGAGGCTCAAATAGGAAAATCTCAAGTTCAAGGCCAGCCTTAGCAATTTAGTGAGACCTTGTCTTAAAAGGGCTGGGAATGTAGCTCAGTGGGTAGAGCACTTGTGTAGCACACATAAGGCTCTGGGTTCAATCCCTAGTATTGGGGGGGAAAACCACCCAATAAAAGGACTGGTAGATTTTGGATTTTCTTCTCTTACTGTACAATCAGGTAAGTTTTAAATGGAGAAGGATTTCTGATAGAACTTTCTTTTATAATGGAACTGTGTTGTGTTTTTCCAATATGGTCACCATTAACAACATGTGGCTATTAAGTACTTGAATTGTGACTAGTACAATACCATCTGCTGGCAAGTGTGCAGAGCAACAGAAACTCTTTCATTGTCGATGATAATGCTAAATGGTGCAGCCGCTGCATTTTTACTTTTTGTTAGGAAATAAAAACTCCAACCATACCATCTAGTAATTATGCTTCTCTGTATTTACCTAAAGGAGTTGAAAACATATGTCCACAGAAAAAACCTGCACACAGATGCTTATAATAGTTTTATTCATACTGGTCGATACTTGGAAGCAACCAAAAAGTCCTGTAGAGGATTGGATACACCCAGACACTGGAATATTCAGTGCTAAAAAGACACTATCAAGGCTTGAAAACTTAAGTGCATGTTAATACATAAAAAACGTCAGTCTGAAAGGCTGTATATAATGGTTCTAATTATTTGATTAATTAGTTGGTTCTAATTATTTGAAAAAAGGTAAAACTATGGAGACATTAAAGGATCAGTGGTTGAAGTCAGGGAAGGATGAACAGGGAACAGAACAGTTTTTAGGGCACTGAAACTCCTGTAGACCATAGTGGTAGATGCATGTAGTATTTCTTTGCAAGGGCCTGTACAGCATACACCAAGAGTGAACCTGTGTGAACTGTGGACTTTAGGTGATAAAGATGCATCAGTGTAGGTATATCCATTGTAATAAACACACTGCTCTGGTGAGGGATATTAATGGTGGGAAGGCTTTGTCTAGGGTCTATGGGTTTGTGGGAACTCATTGTACTTTCCACTCAATTTTACCTTAATTGCTCAAAATTTACCTAAATTGAACCAAACCTGTCTCTAAAGTTTACTTTACAAATGTGGCCTAATTGACTAAACTAAAATTTGAATTTAATTTAATTTTAAATGATTTAAATGAGTACATGTACCTAATATCCATTGTATCAGCACAGGTTTAAAGAGTTAAAAATTATGTCTGTAAAAATTAGAGAAAAATATAAATATTTAATTGACCTTTGCATGTGTAAAGAAACTTCTAAATATGCAAGATAAAATGTCTCAACAGAAGATAGTGACAGGTTGAAAATCTTAAGATGTCTATATGTTGGGGGAAAAAGTAAATGCGAAACTTGGAAATATATGTATGACAAATATGGCGAATATCTAGCAAGCACAAAAAAAGTTAAGAGCTGGGCTTGGTAGCACATGCCTGTAATCCCAGCACCTTGGGAGGTTGAGGCAGGAGGATCAAGAGTTCAAAAGCCAGACTCAGCAAAAAAAAAGAGAGGTGCTAAATAATGCAGTGAGACCCTGTGTCTGAATAAAATACAAAATAGGACTAGGGGTGTGGCTCAGTGATCGAGTGTCCCTAAGTTCAATCCCCAGTATCCCCACCCCCTCAAAAAAAAATTAAGAAAAACACCAAATACTTTTGTAAAGCAGTGATCAAAAGGAATGAACATACAGAACACAGTGACAACTGTCATCTTTGCTACAAGTAAAATAAGGAGACCTGAACAGTATGGCAGCAGTTTTAAAAGTTTTATCACATTGGAGAAATCTGAAGTAATAATAATCTGATAATATTGAGACTATAGAAGGTGCAGGCACTTTAGAATGCCAGGGGGAATGTAAATTTAATGGACAGTTTGGCAATCTATATTAAAAGCCTTTAAAGTCAGCATACTTTTTAAAGGTTAAGTTTATCAAGTTATAATTCACAAACAGTAAAATTCACTCTTCAAAATGCACAGTTTGATATTTTTTGACACATACATACCATGTAACCACCACTACCATCAAGTTACAGAACATTTTTTTTCATTCCCAGAAGTTTTTTCATTTCCTTTTGCTGTCAGTCCCCTTCTCTTGGCCCCATCCCGGGCAACTATTTCTGCCCTTGTATTTTTATATTTCCAGGAAAGTTACACAAATGGAATTATAAAGTGTGTACTCCCTTGTGTCTGTCTTAGCATAATGCTTTGGAAATTTATCCTTATAGTTTATTTCTTTTAATTGCTGGGTAGTATTCAATTGAAAATTATCATTTCTTTATCTGTTCACCTATTGGTGGACATGTGGGTTGTTTAGTTTTGGGCAGTTATGAATAAAATGACTATGAGCTCAGCATGCATGTATAGGTTTTTGTGCAGACTCATGCATAAATTTGGGTAAATAACAATGGAATTTCTGGGTTATGTAATGTTTGTTTAACTTAGAAACTGCTAAAGTATTTTCTGGAGTGATTGTGCTGTTGTATGAGTCCCATCAAGTAGGGTGTGATAATTCCATTGCTCCACATTTTGTTTTCATTTATTTTCTTTAAATTTTAGCCATTATAGTGGGTGTTAGTCATATGTATTAGTTTAAATTTCCATCAGTCATCTCTAGTGACTAATGATATTGAGCAAATTTCATGTGGCTTATTTGCCATTCATATATTTTCTTTAGTGAATACATCCATTTTAAATTGGTTTTTCTTCTTAGTTGTAGGTGTTTATATTTTATAGTTTATCAGATATTTGTTTGCAGATATTTTGTGCATCTATCTTCATTATCAGTGTCTTTCAAAAAGCAGACAGTCTTATTTATGATAAGATCTGGTTTATGATTTCTTTTATGATTTGTACTTATTATGTCCTAAACCATCATCATAAATTCTTTTTCAAACATTTTCTTCAAGAATCTTTCTAGAATTTTTATGTTAAGGCTCTAGATTCATTTCAAGTTAACTTTCATATCTGGCATACACACGTCCAGTTCTTCCACTATCATATTTGAAGCGAAATATCTTTTCCCCAGTGAATTGCTGTGGTGCCTTGGTTGAAAATAAGTTGACCATATACATATGGGTCTATTTCTGAATTTTCTCTGTTCCAGTACCATACAGCTGATGTTGTGCTGTCTTGATCAATGTAGCTGCATGGTCTTGAAATTGGGGTCACATGCAGTGGTGTATAATTGTAATCTCAGCAGCTCTGGAGGCTGAGGCAGGAGGATAGCAAGTTCAAAGCCAGCCTCAGCAACAACAAGGCACTAAGCAGCAACTCAATGAGACCCTGTCTCTAAATAAAATACAAAATAAGGCTGGGGATGTGGCTCAGTAGTCAAGTGCCCCTCAGTTCAATCTCCAGCACCCCCACCCTCCAAATAAAGAAAAGAAAAATTAGGTAGTATGAATCTTCCAACTTCATATTTTAATTTTTCAAAATTATTTTGACTATGCCTGCTTTGGAATTCTCCTGTATGTAATGCCTATAATACTTTAATATTCCCAATTTAATTTTTTGTTTATCATAGAAGGCTTTTATTTCATCTTCAAATCTGAAGCTTAATTTTCCTGGGTATAAAATTCTTGTCTGGCATCCATCTTCTTTCAAAGTCTAATAAATATTATTCCAGGACCTCCTAGCTTTGAAGGTCTGGGTTCAGAAATCAGCTGAGATCTGAATTGGTTTGCCTATATACATAATTTTATATTTTTCTCTCACGGCCTTTAAAATTCTATCCTACTTTTATATGTTAGTCATTCTCATTATAATGTGCCTTCATGTAGGTCTGGTGTAATTTTGTACACTTGGGGTCCTGTAAGCCTGTTATATTTGATTTTCCATTTCATTCTTTAGGTTTAGGGAAATTTTTGATGATATTTAATTGAACAGAATGTGCATTCTTTTGGTTTGTATCTCTGTGCCTTCATCTGTCCTGATAAATCTTAAATTTGGTATTTTCATATTGTCTCATAATTCTTGGAAGTTCTGTCCATGCTTTCTTACCATCTCTTCTGTGTGGTCAACTTTACTTTCAAGATTATACATATTTTCTTCTGAGGTTCTGCCTTCCAAATGGCCTAGTCTGTTGGTGACACTTTCCATTGAATTTTTTATTTGGTTTATTGATTCCTTCATTTTGTGGATTTCTGCTTGATTTCTTTTCAAAATCTCCATCTCTTAATTGAAGTGATCTTTCACCTTCTGAAATTTATCTCTGATTTCACTTCTTACATCCTCCTTCACATCATGGATCAGTTTAAGTACATTCTGAACTCCTCTGTCATTTCTCCTACTGTGTTGTCAATTGATTATATTATTGGAGCATCTTGGTTTGTTTGGAGTGCTTAATTCTCCTTTTTTTTTTATGTTGTTTGTGTGTCTTTCCATGTAGTAGTGTGGATCTGACAATACGGTTTTTACCCTGTATACTATAGTGTCTCTTAATGCTTCCGGTACCTCGCGTTTAAGAAGGAGACCAATACTAATAGCACCCAGTGCAAACAATATACAGCCTTAAGCCAAATAGCACCTATTAAGACATCTACAGTTTTGTCACAATACACAGAACTGATGTGTTCAAATACTGTCTATACTATAAACAGTAAGTTTGCAAAAGGATTTTACAGTTTCAAATGGTGGACAAGAAGAGAACAGAAGTGGTGTGGGATGTGATGTTTATGAAGAAGGAGGAAAGAAGATATAAGTTAAAAATTATTATATGAAGAGTGAAAGAGTAATTAATAGAGGTTGGCTGTTAGGAGGAGAAAAGAGGGAAAGAATCCAGGGAAACAGATAAGTGAGAGGAAAATATGTATATTAAGTAAGATTTTTTTAAAATTTTAAAAAGTAAAAATAAAAGAATACACAACAAAACTATAATATGCTATTCAGACATCCCAGTCCCCAATAATCTGATGCATGAAAAATACTTGGTTTCAAAAGTGGTAGAGATAAGAGCAAAGGATCTCAATGGAAAACTGAGCAATTGCAGCTTCACTTTTCTGCCAATAGGTGGGGTTGTCTGGAGTTTGATGGTAGCTCCACCCTCAGGATGGTGAGGGTTTCTCCGGTGGGAGGGTTAGTACTGGAGGCAGAACTCCTGGAGGCAGGATATAACAGTTGCCAGTCCACGCTGGAAGACTGCACTCCAGGAATCTCTTTTGGGTTCCACTCGTGTGATGTAGAAGCCTTATCGTAGCCCCTTATGTCACCTAAAGACCCCACAATTCCTGCTCTCTGATTTAGTCTGCAATTCAATCTCTCTCACCCATGCCCTTTCGAATTCCCAGTCATGCACTTCTCTCCCAGGTGGTCCTAAGGAATGAGCACCAGACCCTCTGTGCCTGCCTCACAGAACTGTTCTGTATCAGGCAGAGCAAGACCAGGTGCTGATACTCGTGTAGCCACATAGCTGCAAGCGATGGGCTGCGTTGGAGGCTAGGGAGGGTTTGGGAGACTGGGGATTGGAGAGCTGGAGGTCCCTGTTGGATGCTGGGCTGATGCTGAACCTGGCAGGATCCGGGGATTGGTGGATACAGGAATAGGGAAGGAGTTAAGGGCCCCAGCCATCCCCGAGTGCTTCAGGGATTTGTAGAGCTGGGGAGGGACCAACTTTCTCCAGCCTCTCTAACCTGTGCCCCCCCCCCCCCCCCCCCCCCCCCCCCCCCCCCCCCCCCCCCCCCCCCCCCCCGTGAAATGCTCCCAGTTTCTAACTTTCTACTGGATTGCTAGTCTCAAACAGACCCACACAGACCTAGCTGCAAACTCACAGATCTGGGTTTCAATTTCCATAGGCTATACCCCACTGTAGTCCCAAGATGGCTCTTGGATCACAGAAAATCGATAAACTCTGGTGGAGAGGCTCCTCTTTTTTTTTTTTTAATATCTGACTAATGAGTCAAGCAGTCCGTGGTTTGGCTAGGGCACACTGCCCCTCCAGTCTCAGAACTTTTTGCTTTAAGCCTCGAGGAAACTTGGTATTCTCCATGAGTTCTGAGTAGCCGAGCTAAGAGAAATGTTGCCTTGGACTAGTCTGCCATCTTTGAATCAAATTTTTTTTTAAACTATTTCCATAGTGTTTAAGGCTATGAATTTTCCTCTGGTTACTGCTTTGTCTCATGGATTTTGATATACAGTATTTTTATCTTTATTTTTTTTAGAAGGCTTGTATTTTTCCTTTACCACAAAGTGATTCAGATGATTTTTAAAAAATTTTCATGTGAAAAGGCCTTTAAAATTATTTTTATAATTACTTAAATTTTTTACAGTATGATTTGGGTATTTTAGTGATTTTACTCTTTGTAGTTCACTGATATGTAGATGATTAGTTTTTGTTAGTCTTGCATGTTTGCTTAAGAAATAGTCCCTATTTTCAGAGTATAAAGTTTAATGTATACCTAAAGCATCTGCCTTATTTGTCATCTATACCTTTAGTTAGATTTAGCCAGTTGATGTGTTTTGTACAAGAATGTGTTTTGTACAAAGTCTTTTATGAGTAAGTTTTTGTCTCCTGTAGTTTTTTCTTGTAAATACAATTGTTGTGCTATATGATAGTCATTACTATATTTGCTCTGTCTCCTTTTTTTATTTTACATGTTTAGTTTGATCTTATATCCTTTAAATATTTTTAAGGGGTGGAGGAGATATTTAGGAAAGTTGTGGTTTTATTGTGACTAACTTGATCCTTATACCTATTGAAGAGACTCTTAGCCCACCGTTTTATTATTTAATATTTTACTTTTAGTATTATAGCTGTTAGTTGGTTTGTTGTATTCATTTACTTCCATGTACTGCTTATTCACTATCAATGAATTTATTTCACTTTTCCCTTTGTCTTACTGTTGTCATGTTATGTTTTAGTTGTACTAATTTACTTTTTAAAAAATACACATTTTTATAATTCCTCTTTCATTTGTCCCAAGTTTTATTTTATTCTTAGATATAATATTTTAAGTACTCACCCTGCATATTTTCACCAAAGTTACTCTGTCATCTTTTGATTGCATGTAGCTCATCTCCTGGTACATTGTTCAAGAAGTGCCCATTGGCACTTATTCACTATGGGTTTTTT